>JASDQU010108932.1:63336-86333 GCA_032191745.1 Picea mariana
TAACTCTCAAACCAGGAGGAGTTATGTGACATTCCACATACCACCAGAAATGGCATGACAAACACTATCCATCTAGGATAGTTTCACCAACAATTTCCTTGATCTTCATCTCGTTATTCCTCATACAAGCATGGGTCCTCCAACCTTTCTTCTAGGATAACTCAATCCGTAAAGCATATTTCCGTGAGGGATTTCACCATAAGGGGACCACTTTGGAGTTCATCCATTTGTGCACCTTATCAATCATGATAAGACAATAATGAGTCATCTATACATTTTTCGAACAATGCATCATATACCAATGGAACCACATCAATCCATCTTCATCATGTATCAATGACAACTCATTGATCCATCTTCATCTACGCATTCTCATCAAGGACAATACATATTATATTACATAAATCATCAGTTAATCAATCCTTTGACATCAATCAATCACTTGACATCAATCAATCAAACCATTGGCATCAATGACAACATGATCCAACAAAATAGACATTCAAAACATATTCAAGAAAATAGGAAAAGATCCTATTTACTTAGTCAATATCTTATCCTAATAGTCTTGTTGGCATTCAAAGTCTTCAAAAGCTATAGTAGATCTCCATAGGCTGATAGCTAATTCGAATTTGTCATCTTTGCCAAAAAGACAGTTTTTTGCCACAATAAGGTAGCAAACTCAATCTTCTCCTCTTGCTGGCACCTTTTAAAACTGGAACAAAAACCCAATAATGATGCCATAAATTATTATCTATCATTACAAATCGTCCTCATGGCATTCAGATCAAGAAAACTCATATCTGTGCAAAAATAGTAGCTTTCTGCCCTATTCTGTGCTTTTGGTGGCTAGGAAAAGACAAAAATGTGCTTCTTTAATATTGACCTATATATCTCAAATAAAAATAGCTGGGTAGAAATTGGAAGATTCTTTTGTAGATTGGTTTTTTTTGAGAAAAAACCTCTCTCAGTCTTTCTATATTCGTTTTCATTTTCCGGGGATCGGCTTTTCAAAAACATGTGTAAAACAGGGAAAATTCTGAGATCTAAAAATTAGGGCTCAGAGATGAATTAGATTCTCCCAATATATGACACCTGTAGGAAAAATGAGAGAGGTTATTTTTCTTTGACATGTTATCACCAAAAACCTCTGTCCGTTTCACAAAATGATTCTCCAGTCGCTCAGAATCATCATTTGAAAATGATGACTCGGCATAGTAAAAACAAACTTTCAACACTTTCGGTGGCTAAAACAACCCTGAATTTCGCGTTTAATCCACCGAAATATAAGGATTTCGATGTCTTAGAAGCCCTTTTTAAAAAGGAATTAGCCACCGAAACCTGAGTTTTGATTTTTTTGAAGGAAAAAACAAATAAAATGTTTTTCAAACTTTATTTACAATCTGGAAATCATTAAAATGAGCCCTAAATATTTAATAATGAAATTTATTCATGACTATGCTATCACTCCTAAAAATTAATGAATTGACTGGTTTATTTTATGAGATAATAGAAGTTCAGAAGAGAAAAGAAGAAAAACAAGAAACTACAAGCAAAACTAGACAAGAAAGAAGACACTCAAGAACTAGAACAAATGATAAAAAATTTGAAGGTTCAAATAGAAGAAGATAAAAGAATTGAAGAATCACTCAAAGAACAACTAGAAGAAAAAGACAAGTTCATTGGAAATTTGGAAGCATATATTGTCACATTAAGAAAGGATCCTCAAAATAAAAATATGCATAACAACTCAAAAGTTTTGGATGACATTATCAACAGTAAAAAATATCATCATGACAAGTCCGGACTTGGATACAATCATACAGAAAAAGGATCAAGATCCAAAACAACAGAGAAAGAAACATATCCAAAAATCTATGAAGAAACAATCAAGGGGGATATGAAGATATACAAGGAACATTATAGGGACACTCCTCCGGAGAAGATTCAGATTTTAGAATCAACAACCGACAGATAGGCCTCAGGAAGAAGAAGAATTTATAACAGTACCTGCTTTCAGAATATCTTCAACTCCCTGGTATCAAACTATATTTTTTGGTTTATGTTATGCATGTAATAATTTTGGACATAAAGCTGTGAATTTCAGAGCTAACAATAGGAACACANATAGGGACACTCCTCCGGAGAAGATTCAGATTTTAGAATCAAAAACCGACAGATAGGCCTCAGGAAGAAGAAGAATTTATAACAGTACCTGCTTTCAGAATATCTTCAACTCCCTGGTATCAAACTATATTTTTTGGTTTATGTTATGCATGTAATAATTTTGGACATAAAGCTGTGAATTTCAGAGCTAACAATAGGAACACAAACAACTTTGAAAGTCATACACAAAGGGGTTATCCAATAAGGCCCAGTGAAACACAAAGAAGAAGTTATAACAGGTTTGAATCTTTGAGCACTGAAGTGGAATGTTACAATTGTAAAAATTTTGGACACATGGCCAAATATTGTAGAATCACAGTCCCTCCTAGAGAACCACAACAGAATAACAACAATCACAGAAATGAACCTCAGAAAAGGACATGGATAAGAAAGTAGGATCAGTATAGCAATGAAGAATGCACACTCGCTCTACAAGCCAAGGAGAAGAAACATGGTTGGTATGTTGACAGTGGCTGTTCAAAACACATGACAGGTGATAGAGACAATTTTCTTACATTACAAAAGGAAAGAAATGGATCAGTCTCCTTCGGAAATGATGATTCAACTAAAATCATTATAAAAGGCATAGTCAGAATTGGGAACAAGAATACCAAGGCATAAAATGTTCTAGTATTAGAAGATATGCAACATAATCTTGTAAGTGCAAGTAAAATGTGTGACCAAGGTCATAAAGTTACTTTCGATTCACAAAAGTGTGAGATAAGAAAAGAAGGTTCAAGAAAATTGATTTCTACAGCTGTGAGAACTTCAAGCAACATATATGTATTAAGTGAAATTGGAAATGAAAAGTGTTGTCTAGGAAAGGAAGATGAAAGTTGGCTACGACACAAAATAATGGGTCACATACATTTTGATAACCTTGTCAAAGTTAGCAAAAGAGAAGTAGTCAGAGAAATGCCCTGGATCACGAAACCAACCAACACTTTATGTAAGCATTGTCAACAAGGAAAGAAAATGAAGACCAGGTTCAAATCAAAGGAATATCCAATGACAAGACCACTAGAAATTGTGCATACTGATCTAGTTGGACCAAATACAACAAAGGGTTTAAAAGGTGAGAAATACTTTATGTTATTAGTTGATGATTATACATGAATGACTGCAGTTTGATTTCTCAAGAATAAGTCAGAAGCTTTTGAAAACTTCAAGATCTATAAGGAAATGGTTTAAAATGAAATGGATTCAAAAATAAAATGCTTTGAGATATGATAATGGAGGAGAGTTCACTTCAAAGGAATTTATGGACTACTGCAATAGTCATAGAATAAAAAAACAATTCTCTATTGCTAGGACACCTCAACAAAATGGAGTTGTTGAAAGAAAGAACATGACATCATAGGAGATGGCTCGAACAATTCTAATGGATTCCAAATTGACAGATATATTTTGGACACAAGCAGTGGATACAACAACTCACATTCAAAACATAGTAATGCTCATAAACAACACTGACAAAACTCCCTACGAACTATGGAAAGGAAGACCAAAAAATGTGAAGCACTTCAGAGTTTTTGGAAGAAAATTCTACATCGAAAGAGAAGATGGAAAAATGGGAAAGTTTGACTCTCGTTTGGACAAATGAGTACTTTTTGGTTACTAAGTACAAGGAAAGAATACACGTGTTACAATATGAGATTGAACAAAGTTGTAGAAAACATCAACGTAACAATTGATGAAACAGACAGACCATAATCAAAGGAAGAAGAAAATGAATCAATGGAACAACTTTTTGAAGAAGAAGCAAAAGATGAAAAGGGAGTAGAAGAGGAAGATGAAGATGAAGAGAATCTGACAGAAGCAAAAAGAGCAAGTTCAACAAGTGCCTCCAAAGACACCTAGCAGATGAGTACAAAAGAATCATCCTCCAGATCAAATTATCGGAAACAAAGACGCATGAGTTGAGACTAGAAGACGAATTCATTCACCAGAATAAACACACCTAGCAATGACATCTATGATTGAACCAACCTATTTTGAAGAGGGAAACAAGGATGCATTTTGGAACAAGGCCATGGATGAAGAATTGGATCAAATGGAGAAAAATGACACTTGGGAATTGGTTCCAAGACCAAAGGATAAGAATGTGATCGACACAAAGTGGGTATACAGGAATAAATTGAACGACGATGGACAGGTTACAAGGAACAAAGATAGATTGATATGTAAAGGATATGCACATGTTGAAGGAATCGAATTTGAATAGACATTTGCCCCAATTTCCAGAATGGAAGCAAACCGATTTCTTTTAGCTTATGCATGCTCCAAAAATATTAAAGTGTATCAAATGGACGCAAAATCATCTTTTTTGAATGGGGAACTTGAAGAAGAAGTCTACATTGAACAACCAAAAGGATTTGAGTTGTCAGAGAATGCAGACTATGTGTTCAAATTAAAGAAGGCCTTGTATGATCTAAAATAGGATCCTAGAGCATGGTACTCTAGACTAGATAAATATCTACAATAGATAGGGTTCAGAAAAGGAAGTGCAGACAACAACCTCTACATCAAGGTAAGTCAAGGTAATATTTTATCAATTGAAGTTTATGTTGATGATATTATGTTTGGTAGTGATGATGACACGTTAAGCCATAAATTTGCAAAGGATATGCAAAATGAATTTGAAATGTCATTACTTGGAGAACTATCCTTCTTTCTGGGACTTCATATACGTCAAAGAAACCAAGGAATTTTTATTTCTCAAACCAAGTATATCAGAGAAATGCTAAAGAGGTTTGGAATGGAAGATTGCAAACCAGTTATCACTCCCATGCAAACGAGTAGCAAATTACGCAAAGATGATGATTCAAAGTCTACAAATCAGAGGCAATACATGTCAATGATTGGCAGTTTACGATATGTGACAACATCCAGACTAGATGTGATGCATGCAATTGGAAAAGTGGCATGATTTCAAGCAGCACCAAAGGAATCACATGTATTAGCAGTGGAGAATTTTCAGANTGTTGATGATATTATGTTTGGTAGTGATGATGACACGTTAAGCCATAAATTTGCAAAGGATATGCAAAATGAATTTGAAATGTCATTACTTGGAGAACTATCCTTCTTTCTGGGACTTCATATACGTCAAAGAAACCAAGGAATTTTTATTTCTCAAACCAAGTATATTAGAGAAATGCTAAAGAGGTTTGGAATGGAAGATTGCAAACCAGTTATCACTCCCATGCAAACGAGTAGCAAATTACGCAAAGATGATGATTCAAAGTCTACAGATCAGAGGCAATACATGTCAATGATTGGCAGTTTACGATATGTGACAACATCCAGACTAGATGTGATGCATGCAATTGGAAAAGTGGCATGATTTCAAGCAGCACCAAAGGAATCACATGTATTAGCAGTGGAGAATTTTCAGATATCTCAAAGGAACATAAGAGTTTGGATTATGGTATCCAAAAGGAAATGATATATCTCTTATTGCCTACACAGATGCATATTGGGAAGGTTGTATTGATGACCGACGAAGCACCAATGGAGCAATGTTCTAATTGGATGAGTGTTTAGTATCATTGCTAAGAAAGAAACAATCATCAATATCTCTATCTACATCTGAGGCAGAGTATATTGCAGCAACAACATGTTGTACATAGGTTCTTTAGATGAAACAAACTTTGACAGATATACAGGTTGAGTATGATGATCCCATTCCAATATATTGTGATAATACAAGCGCTATAAATATCTCAAAGAACCTGGTGATGCATTCCAAGATGAAGAACATTCCAATCAGGTATCACTTTCTACGGGAAAATGTTGCAGAAAAGAACATCAGAGTTGATTTTGTGGGCACAAAAGAACAAGTGGTAGACATTTTTACAAAACGACCACTTCCACGGGAAGCCTTTGAGTATATTCGCCAGAGACTCAAAGTTATTTCTACTCCAAAATGAATGCTTTTGAATTCTTATCTTATATGTCTTAGATGTACACGAGGAAGCAATATAAAGAGGACATTTCAATCAAGGGGAGAAACCCCATATGGAAAGATACCTTTGCCATTGATGACAAAGGGGGAGAGATTCATCAGATGAAGAGGACAGAGGCATGGTTCCAGGGGGAGAAATGGTCACAGAGATGCAGAGGAAAGAGGCATGTTTTCAGGAAGAGCATGAGTGATATGACTTTCAGTATTGCATTAGAGTGTTGCCATCAATTCCAAAGGGGGACATTGTTGATTAAGGTTGGTTGTCATTGATTTCAACCCTTGAAGAAAGTCCGGTAGAAAATTACAGTAGCAAAAAGGTTTGGGTAATGAACCCAAAGTTGTTTCATATATAATGGTATGAGTTTTAATATATTTGAAGGTAATACTATTCTATATGGATAGTACATGTCATGCAATTTCTGGTGGTATGTGGAACGTCACATAACTCCTCACGGTTTGAGAGTTATGGCCTTACGAATTTGGAGGACCCTCATATGTTGGCTTGAAGCCCCAAAAGGTCAAAGAAGTCAAAGGGCTTGCAAATAAGAAATTATTATTTAAATGATAAAGTAAAGTGACAAAGTCCAGAAGGATTATTTAAATAATAAAGTGAAGTGAAAAAATCAAAGAAGATTATTTAAATGATAAAGTGAGGTGACAAAGTCAAGGAGGAATATTTAAATGATAAATTAATGGAGAAATTTATAATTATGGAAATTGGTTAACCCTAAAAATGAGGAAAATAGGTTAAGTGACCTATAAATGGGTTAAGTGACCTAGAAATGGTTTAAGTGACCTATAATATGGAGAGTATAAATAAGAGGCAAGGCTCTCTCATTTTAAACACACTTGAACATATTGAATATCTATAGGTGACTGAGGTAACCAAAGGATATCTAAGCCTAATTTCAAAGGGAAGGTGAAGAAAAGAAGGTTGGAATTCAAGGGAGGATAAATTCTTTTGATGATGCTTTCTAAGGTATGTTATTTATAGGTCATCTCACCATTTTTGAAATAAATTTATTTTATAGAATGATTCTAACCATGAAATTGATAGGCCATTGAAGAAACATATCCAAGTATCTGTGGTAAAAAAATCATCTTGTGGGTCGTTGTATTTTTGGAGTTACACTCCGTGGAAAATAGGGTTTATGGCTAGTCCCAAAACTAGTCTAAAACATGTGTTTCAGGTAAACACATCATAACTTATTCATAACAGATCCAAATTTAGTAAGACAAAATGTGTTGGTTAGAGGAAAGTCTGTAGTATTCTGTGTAACATTTTCAAATCAATTCAACAAATATTCCGTGTGGGGCACACTCTACAAGGTCACTCTCTAGAATAATCCAAAATTCAGTAAGGTATGCCATTTTTTCTATGACTCCTTTTCTGAGAGGTTCCAAGTAGTGACACCTGAAGGAATTGCATAAAACATATTGAAGAACATTGTCTATCAATTTTAGATCTTTATTCATTACAGGTACATAGTTATTATTATTTCAAGTTAGGGTTGTTGACTAATCCAAAACTAGTCATGTGAGACTAAAGAAAAGTTTGATGAAAATACTAGTCTCTTGTCATTAAAGTTAAGGAAGGCTTGCTGGTATGTGATCATATACACCAGGTCTATTACAGAGTTACAAATCATATTTGGATGATGAAATTGATGAGGGATTTTGGTTAAGGTACATGTTGGGTACATGGTTGAGACAAGTAGTTGATGAGTTGGCACATACATGAGGTGTATAGTTGATGATGTTGGTACACATTGATGAGTCATAGTTTATGAGTAGTTGACACATGATTGGTACATACTCGGTACATGTTTGGATGCACTTGTTTATGGTACAGGTTGATTAAAGGTTGTTTGGTACATGTTGATGTACTTGTTTATGGTACAGGTTGATTACAGGTTGAGGTACAGGTTGATGCATGGTTCAGGTTTATTGGTACATGTTTATAGTGGTATATCTCACAATGATAGTGTGATAGTGGTTCCATCATTCTTCTTCTACTTCAAGGTGGTTGGATGGGGCAAGGACAGGTTTTTGTAGCCACCTTCCGATTGTAGTCAGAGAACATAGGGGGTTGTAGCCTCCTTCTGGTTATTTCCAGAGAATAGGGGAGTTGGAGTTTCCTTCAACTTGTAGCCTGAGAAACAAGGGGGTTGGAGCCTCCTTCTAGTTACAACTGGAAAACAAAGGAAGTTGGTGCTTCCAATGAATGTAATTCTTCAAGACATATAAGAAAAAGAATTCAGTGGTTTTCTCCTGTTTTGGGTTTCCACGTAAAACACTGGTGTACTATGTATGTGTATGATTGTTAATTTGTTCATTGCTTATTTACTTTGTAGTTATTGGATGATAATGCTACATTGATATAACACTTGGATGATATGGTTAAAAAGGATTAAATTGCTTTATTACCGATTCACCTCCCCCTCTTAGTAATCCAACATGATCTCCAAGAGTCAGATGTTGATCCAAGACTCATGAGATAGACTGAAGTTGACACTCCATTTTCTTTATCCCCATAAAAGTTTGAATCAAAATATCCATTAGGTTGAAGTCATCCACTTTAGAATACTTGAGTCCAAAGTCTTGATTTCCTTTCAAGTATTTTAGAACTCTTTTAGCAACAAACCAATGTCCTTCACAAGGTTTTTTCATGAACCTGGAAAGGATCCCAACAACGAATGAAATATCTAGTATTGTGGTGGTAATGTAGATAAGACTTTGCACAAGTTGTCTATCCTTGGTTGCATTCTCAAATTCATTCACTTATTTTGATGTGAGCTTCAAATTCCGTTCCTTTGGAGTAGATATTGGGTTACACTCAACCATGATAAACTTGTTCAAAAATTATACAATGTACTTATTTTCATAGATGAATATGTACTTTGGATTTTGCATCACTTCAATACCCAATTTGTAGTGAAGATGTCCCAAAATTTTCATCTCAAAGCGTTTCTTCAATTCTTTATTTATGGATACAATATAGATTTCATTGTTCCTTGTTATCAACAGATCATCAACATACACTATAAGATATACAACAATTTTTCCAAATTTCTTGACAAACATAGTTCTATCATTAAGATTAAAGTGCTTGAAATTCAATTTCAGAAGATGCTTAGTTATCTTTTGATACTAGGCCCGTAGTGCTTGTTTCAGGCCATATAAGGATTTAATGTTTTTTCATACTTTTTGTTCTTGTTCGTTCACAAAAAAACCTTCTGGATAATACATGAAGACATTATCTTTCAAGTCTCCATTCAAGAAAGTAGTCTTCACATCCATTTGATGAACTTTCAATCCATTTTGTGTCGCTAAGGAGAATAGAGTACGAATGGTAGCCCATTTTGTTGTGGAGGAAAAAATCTCATGATAATCAATGCCTTCTTTCTATGCAAATCGTTTTTCCACAATCCTTGCTTTGTGATTTTCAATTGATCCATTTGATTTGTACGTGTTCTTGAGGACCCACTTGCAACCAATTGGGTTGGTTCCAAATGGAGGGTCCACCAACTTCCATGTCCCATCTTTTATTAAAGCATCATTCCTTATGCATGTTTTCCTTCCACTCACCACGAGGAGAAACTTATTGAAAGGAAGTTGGTTCAAATTTAGTAGATAAATTCAATTCACAATCATATGAAACATCCATATCATCTACATCACTTGAATATGAATTATCTACATCATCTCCATATTGTCTTGTATAACTTCAAGTTCTCATCTTTCCAACCTCATCTAGATGAATACTTTCAAGTGTCTCTATGAGCCACTTTGGTGGACCTTTCTGAGATGGTTTTGATTGCTCCATTGATTGAGATGGTGATGCATATCCATTAAGGTTTTTCCTTTTAATGCTCTCAATCACATCATCCAAATGAAATTCCTGTTCTGATGAAGTGGTCAAGACTTATTCATGAGGGGGAGATGGTGCTTCGAAAAGAGATTATAGAGATTGATCCAAGATAAGGATCATTCCTTCAAGATGTGTAATCTCATCATCAAACTAGTGATGTATTTACATGGGTGAATCTATCCAATTGATCAAGTTTTTGCTCAACAATTTTTTCATTCTTGGTGGATTCAAGAAAAATCACATCTCTGGAAAGAATGAAATTCTTGTTTACCTCATCRTAAAGATGATATGCCTTGGTCGTATTTGAGTAGCCCAAGAAGATGCAATTATTGCTTCTTCCATAAAGCTTGTTTATTTGCTCCTTGGGAATTAAGGCATAGCAGGTGGAACAAGAGATCTTGAGATGCCTCATCGAAGGAATGCTGCCATAAAAAAWTTYATAAGGATTCTTGTTCCCAAGAGCATGAAATGGACTCCTCTTTTTCACATATACTGCATACAGAATCACATCAACCCAAAACATCAATTTCACATTTTTGAAAAACATAATGGAACTAACCATATTTAAGAGTCCTATTTATTCATTCATCTATAYCATTTTGTTGAGGATTGTATGGAACTGTGGTTTGATGTGAATCCCATGTTGGTGAAGATATTTTTCAAATTCATTAGATGAATATTCTCTTCCATTATCAGYACAAAGAGTGCCTATATGAATATTCTCTTCCATTAGATGAAATTTTCCTGACTTGCAAGCATTGTGCCAACATTGCACCCTTGTATATGATGTCTTCGAAATCATGCCAAGTGTTGATTAGAGGTTGGTTGGAGGTTTTGAAGTACAACATGTGTGTTTGCCACCAAGTGAGGGTATGTTCATCCATATGAAATTCAACTACAAGGATCTCTAAGCAAATCAAAGTAGGTTGAGTTTTGAAGTAGGCTTCTAGCTTGGGAATCTAGAAGTTGAATTTGACCCCATTAGGCTTCTCCAAACTTACATACATAAGGCTTTTTGTCCATTGTGATTGATCACTGGGAAATGGGGATACTTGCGAAAATATTGGGTATGGTTATGATTGGTGTTGTAGAGGATGTTGCTTTGTAGTGATAAGTTGCTAGAGCATTCTCACGATGTATTGCATCATTTTGGCCTAGAACTTTTATTGTTGCTAGAGCTATTTTCATTAAATAGAAAGAGATGTTGCTCCCAAATTTTTATCTACTAGTAGTCAAACAATTTCAGAGTCTTGACAGTCTCTAGAGTTACTAGGGATTTGCGGAGAGTCATAACAGAATGGGAGATGTAAAAATATGTTGCTTTTGTTTTTGGGAGTAACATTTTGTTGATTACAAGTATGGAATAGGTAAAAACCAGTGGAATAATTTGGAAATTCGTAGATCTGACCACTCTGACTAGGTGCTTCATTTGTAAAAAACATTAAAGAAATAAATTGTGAAAAAGTAAAAAAAATGGTAAGTGAAATTTGAGTAAAATAGTTTACATTTGTCATGCAAACTCCAAAAGATCTTGACAAAGAATCCAAGCAGGGATAAAAGCATCGAAAGGCTTTGATATCGATTGATATGCACACAAAAGAACACTGTGAAATCTTGCACACAATAATAGTAATCCCAAGATATCAAGAAAAGAACTAGCTAGAAAATAACACACACATTTGCAGAAAGAAATTGAGAAAGAAGAAGCAAGAGAGAAAGGATGTAAGAATTCTCATTAACCAAATGAATAATGGATAATTTACACATGATATACTATATATAGCTCAGCCAATGCACACTAGAGGAGAAGCCAATGTGCCATAGTGGTGGTCTAAAGTGACCTGGACAAACACCAATAGTTACGGGAGTACCTAGTCTAGTCTCTCGGGCAGTTACGGGAGTGAACTGCCACCTAACTGAGTTAACTAGTCTATTGGTATTCAATTAACTAACTGAAACAAAGTGAAGTGAGGATGAGATCATGGAATCATGGGTAATGCGCTAGTCTAGTGATGATTCCACCAAGGACAATGTGCATTAATTGGTGATTATCCCAATGTTGTATGGTGACAATACCAATGTAGCATCTAGACTCTACTCAATTGATCAAACTAAAGTGAAAACTGAAGAGAATATTCTCCCTAGAGGAATATTATTCCTAAAATATAGGAGACTAAATAATGACTAATAAACGAGGAAAAAACTTAGGAAAAATAAATCCTAGGTCTGTGTGAAGTAACTCCAACATCCCCCCTGAACATCACTATGGTGAAAATAAAGAATGGGTCCCAACAATGAGGCCATGTTAGGTACCCAAATACAAAATATACATTAAAATAAAGCAATGAAATAGGGAAAACCTCATGGAAAAAACTCCCCCTCAAGGTACAATGTATGTAAAAAGAAGAACTGACAGTTGCTAGGAAACTGTGTCCTTCACTCCAAGACGACTTCACAGAGAATGGAACTTCTACTCATTGAAGGTATTGGTGAAGATGTCTGTAGCTTTTTTTGCTGAAGGACATAACTGCAGGCCAATGATCCCCTCATGTACCGAGTCCCAGATGTATTGCATGTGGATCTCGATGTGATTCGTCTGTCGCCTCTGAACTGGATCTCTGCAGAACTCCAGAGTGCTATGGTTGTCACACCAAATGATGATCGACTGATGAAATTGAATTCCAAAATCAATGAGAAAATGTTGTAGCCACATAGCATGAATGGTTATGTTAATTATCCCTCTGTACTTTTCCTTGACTGAAGATAGAGCAATAGCATCCTGCTTCTTGCTCGACCAACAGATAGGCTCGAAACCAAGAGCGAGTTAGTAACTAGATGTGGACTTGCAATCAATGCTATCACCAACCCAGTTAGAATCAATGAACCCAATGAAATCCAATGTAGAGTCTGTTGAATAGTGAATCCAAAAGGTGATGGTGCCCTATATGTATCGAAGGATATAATGTGATGCCTGATGCATCTTGGATGATCTTGAATCCAAGGAAGAAATGTAGCAGACCCATGTTTGTCATCAAGAACCTATCATGTAGAATCCTCTTGACTGCAATAATCAATGAAGTCGAGCAATCAGTGATCAACAAGTTATCAACATACATAACTAAGAGTAGAAGTGAGCCAACCGTCTTGATAATGTAGACACTCAGGTTTGACATACAACGTAAATTTTTTTGTGACAATAGGTAGGAGTCCATCTTGTCATACCATGCCCTCAGAGACTGCTTGAGGCCATAAAGAGAATTCTTCAGTCAAAAAAACAAATATGAATCCTGCATAAATCCCTAGGGTTGCTCCATATAGATCTCCTCAGAGAGATCATCGTGAAGAAATGCATTCTTCACTTCCATCTGATGGAATTTCCATCCCTTGGTTGCCGCAATGGAAATTACGAAACATAAGGAATCCATCTTCACTACTAGAGCGAAGGTCTCATCATAGTCAATGCCATGCACCTACTGAAATCATTTGGAAACAATCTTGGCTTTGTATGTTCTAATCTTTCCATCCACTATGCTCTTGGTCCTATAGACCCATATGCACCTGACAAGTTTCCTTCCAGAAGGAAGGGGAACAAGATCCAAATTCTGTTTCTCAAGGAGATAGTTGTACTCCTCTTGCATGGCAGATTCCCAACAAGGATTTCCAACAAACTCACCATAAGACTGTGGATATGAAGACTAAACCAAGAAAATATTTTTGGGTGGAAATGGTTTAGTGGAAATGAGTGCAATAGGAGGCTCCTCAAAATTAGAGCGAGTCCTTCTAGTATTGGATGGATAACCAACAAGATCCTTTGCATCCTGAAGAGTAGTCTGGGACCACTTGGGCCTCTTCTCTCGCTCTACATCTACATCTGGATGCACTGAATCTACATCTGACTATACTATATTTGTATTTGGATAATTTGAATCAAAACTCTCATCTGAATAAGATTCGACATGTGCATTATCATCATCTCTGACAGGTGGAAGAACAAAGGTGTTTGAATGTGGCTGCTGAGGTGAATGCGAGACACTTTCCTTGAATTGGACACTATGCTCAATGATGATCCAGTCTAAGGAAATATCAATGAGTCTATATCCCTTCACACCGTCGGGGTATCCAACATAAATACACTCTGTGTGCTATGAATCAAGTGACTTCCTCTTTTCAAAGGGAATCTGTGTCCATGCACATGAACCGAAAAAATGAAAGTGGGTCACTTCTGATTTGAGGCCACTCCAAGCCTCATAGGGGGTACTATCCTTGATAGATCTATGGGGAGATCTATTTTTGATGTAGGTTTCACAATTAAGTGCTTCGGGCCATAATCTCTGTGGAAGTGACTTTGCATGTAGCATGCAAGATGCCATCTATTTTAGAGATCTGTTTTTCTGCTTAACAACTCTATTTTTCTACAGAGTATAGGGAACTATGTGCTGCAACTGAAACCCTACCTCATGAAAAAGATTTTGGATCTCATGGTTGACATACTCTCCCCCATTATCAGTTCAGAGGACTTTTATTTTCTTTCCTGACTTTGTCTCAACCAGGGATTTGAAATCTTTGAGGTGTTGAAACACCTCTCATTTTTTCCTGAGAAAGAAAATCCATGTGAAGCATGAGAAATCATAAAAAAAAATGAGCACATAACTTTATTTTCTGATTGATGGATGCAGAAAAGGGCCCATGAGGTCACTATGGATCAGATCTAAAGGAGAGGAATATCTCTGAGTCTTTCTTTTGTCAAATTTATCTTGAGGGTGTTTTCCAAGAACACATCCCTCACATATTCCTTTGGAGAAATGGATGTTTGGTAGACCATCAAACAATCCTTGCTTGCTAATATGTTGCATATATATGAAATTTAAATGCTCGAACCTTTCATGCCATATCCTACTGCTTTCATCAACATGGGTAAGCAATAAAGCAGAATCTTGTTCAATAAATTCAGAAAATGTATACAATCTAGATTGATGATTTACCTCACCAGTAACAACCCTGGAATTGGTTTGCATGTCATAGATGTCCACTGCATCAGGTGTGAATATGAATTTCTTCCCAGTGCCATAATTTTTCATCTAATACACAGAGAGAATATTGACGAAAAGTTTGGGAACATGCAACACATTCTTGAAGCTTCCGTTGGTGGGTTAAATTCTTCCTTTGTTGGTGACCTTGACTGGAGAGTTGTCCCCCATAAGAATATGAGGAAATTTTCATGCATCCAATGAAGAATAGACTTCTTTTGTGGTATCCATGTGATGTGATGCTCCTGAATCTATGATCCAAGCATCGGGAGAGGAGTTGATGGCAATCAAAACATGGCTATAATTTCATTTCTTGGGATTCTGATCTTCTGGCTTCTTCTTCTTGGCACCCTTAGGGATGCGATATCCAAGGTTACTTTTCTGAAGTATTTGAGTCATTAGATGAATTTTTTTCTTCATACATGAGGATTCTAGATGGAAGCCTTTATGGCAGTATGTTCATTTCTCCCCCTCTCTTCCCTTTCCACCTTTGGATCTGCAGGCATCGGTGAAGGGTTTTGAGTACCCTTCCTTATTCGGATTTTCATGTGCTTTCCTTTTGTATTTATCTTTATATTTCTGATATTGATGACCGTTTCCATCTTCCATAGTAAGTGCATGCACCTTTTGGCCTTTGATTTTTCCCATGTTGATGAGCTTGGTCTTCTCTTGTGTCAGGGATTCGATAAATTCCTCAAGAGAAGGCATCTTCTAGGTGGCTCCAGAGGTGAATTTGACTGAATGGAATGTGGATTCGAACACTAAGAATTTAGGACCAAGTTTGGAGAGAATTGTGAGAACCATTTTTTTCTCCTCAGATTTGTCAACCCTGCAAGCCTTGAGTTGTGACAGTAAGTCCTTAAATTTTGTAAAGAAATCTTGGAGATTGTCGAAGATTTTTGGATCCAATGTGAGAAATTCCACTTTGAGAGTGTGTCCCCTCATATCAACCTATTTTCCAAATCTCCCTTCCATGGTGGTTCATGATTCATTGGGGGTTTTATAGCAAGATATGTGAAAAAGGAGATCAGGAGAAATGAGACTGTAAATTTTTCCAAATGCTTCATCCATTCGATTTAGATACTTGGATTTTTCTATGGTTGATGTTGGTTTTTTCTCTATGTTCATGGTTAAAATATACAATCCTCCACTTCAAATATGCATTATCATATTCTCCTTCCATGCAAAGTAATTGTAAGGTGTAAGGATGAATTCTTTTGAAAATTCCATTTTTTCGTTGTCTTCAATCTTTGGTACCTGCAAAAATAAGTCGAAGTGTCTTTTTCTTAGCAGTATGTCAGCTTTGATACCATGTAAATGTGTTTAACCTGCACATAATAGATATAGCTATAAAATAACACATACATTTGCAGAGAGAAATTGAGAAAGAAGAAGCAAGAGAGAAAGGATGGAATAATTCTCATTAACCAAATGAATAATGAATAATTTACACATGATATACTTTGTATAACTCAAACAACGAACATTGGAGGAGAAGCCAATGTGCCATAGTGGTGGTCTAGAGTGATCTAGACACACACCAATAGTTACAGGAGTAAACTTCCACCTAGTCTAGTCTCTCGGGCAATTACGAGAGTGAACTGCCACCTAGCTGAGTTAACTAGTCTATCAGTCTTCAGTTAACTAACTGAAATAGAGTGAAGTGAGGAGGAGATCATGGAATCATGGGTAATGCGCTAGTATGGTAATGATCCCAAGGACAATGTGCATTAGTTGGTGATGATCCCAATGTTGCACGGTGGCAATACCAATGTGGCATCTAGAGTCCACTCAATTGATCAAATTGAAGTGAAAATTGAAGAGAATATTCTTCCTAAAATATAGGAGATTGAATAATGACTAATAAATGAGGAAAAACCTTAAGAAAAATAAATCCTAGGTGTGTGTGAAGTAACTCCAACATGTCTTCTTTTTTATTCTTCTTGTATTTGATATTATCCCATGTGATTTTGCATGTCTTTGGTTCATGTGATCCATTCATTCTGCCACAGTCATAGTGAAGATCAGATCTCTCACCTTGATTGTTTCTACCCCCATGCCTCTAACATTATTTCTTCCACTTCCTCTTTTACCTCCTGTTCCTCTAGAAGAATCATGTGATTGATTCTTCCATTTTTGAGCAAGGCACATGGTCTCTCTAGTGGGCTAAGTTGTCTTATTTCCAAAGGCTTTCTCACATTCTGTAACTTTCTCCACCAAAAGAGTAAAATGTGATGGAATTTGTTGAGGAAAAGGTATGAATTACCTTACTCATTCATTTCCAAATCTTGCATGGCTAGGACAAGATAGTCGGGAATATTACCCTTGGTTTTATAGCCTCAAAAATATTCTCTCAATCCATAAGTATTAATTACTAGAATTAATGATGATTTATTAATGAAAATAATGTTGTAGTATAAAATGAAATTTATATAAGTTTCTGAAAAATATACAGATTTCAAAAAGTAAACATGGAGATCAAAAATCGAAAAGTAACCAATTCATAATTACACATATATAAGACAAACTAGCAATATGATTTATTTCATTCTGAGATATCAAAAGTATTTTTCTCTTTACAAAAACCCTGTGAGGGCATGGACCAAAGTCTGATTTAGAGATCATTGATGAACACCATACAAAAAGATTATGTCAGTCAAGTAAAACTGAAATTTAAAATATGGATCAACTTGCCACAAACTCCCACCAATTTGACTATGCAAGATATTCTTTATCAACCATGAAACTTAATTCACAAACATACAAGAATACACAGACTATCAAGGATGGATCGAAAACTCTAAAACAAACATCTGAAAGGTTTGGTTTAGTCTTGAACCTTACTGTCTACAATAAGACTCTGATGTCACAAAGAGAATTAGGCTTTGAATAACTCAAGAATGAATGAAAACTGAAACTATCTTATGAAATCAAAAGAACAAACCTTAGTCTTGCTTTCTCCTTCTATTATCCCCTTGTTTCTTCTTCTCATTTAGCTTTTATTCTTTCCAAATAAGTTCAAGTATTTCAACTACTTTCTTTAATTAAGTTAGTTTGACTTAGCTAATTAGTTTAGGAGAAATGAATAATAATAATAATAATAATAATAGTTGAGGGTCTTTAATTAATAACAACTAGGTAGGTGGGACCCCTTTTGACTCCCGTCTTTTCTTCATTTCAAATCATAAAATATAACACAAATGGATAATTATTTTGACACATGCCACCCTTGTAGCTCCCTTAGATACCTTCCAAACTGAATATTTAAATATCAGAAACAATTTAAATCATATCCAAAAATATACAAATATCCACATAATCCACATTATCCAAAACAGAACTTGTTGTCCAAACTTTCTACAAACCATTAACACTGTCTTTATCAACTCAAATAATAAAAACACATAAACTAAAATCCATACTTGCCACTCTGAGAGGCAATTTTTCTTTTATCACTGTTGTCCCCCTTTGATTTCCCGTAAGTAGCCTGTGGTTGATTTGAACCTTGAGTTTGTATTTCACTGATAACATGGGAAAAAACATCTTTCAAATGCACGCGGGAAGACATGGATTATGAGGAATCATCTAATGGAGAAGAAGGGGAGGCAACTACTTTGCCTTTATCTTGGACATGGGGAACATCAATTTTTAGTCTTTTACTAGCATGTGAGGATTGAACAGGTGAATCAACATGAGAAATATGGACATTAGGATTGACAGGTGGTGGGAGAGGCAATGACATATTGGGCCAGCCACGATGGTGAGAGACAACTGGGTTTACAATCTCTTGCCATCCATCATTTGCAGGGACTTCTGGTTGCAAGGACACATGAGGAGGAATGAGAATGCCAGGGATGTTATGAGGCTGGAAGGGGGGTCTCTTTGGCCGAGGGTGTATTATTCCATGACCAATCTAGTTAAATAACCCAACTTGGAACAACTGTTCAGTTCTTGGGGATCAAAATCAAAATGAATGGAAAATCTAGTCCCTATAGGCCCTCTGTTCCAATTTCCCCTGCCCCTTTTATTTATGCCATGGATGCCCCTACTAAAGAAACTCATCCTATAGAAGTAGTTCGTCAGTAACTAAGCCCTTAATAAACCATACATGACATTCTTCTTGCATGAATAAAAATTTGGCTCATAAATTAACACGAGATACATGCAAATCCATCCATAACAAACCATTTAACAATCACCAAGTGAACATGGGGTGATATGGTTCATGGGACATATGGAGGGAGTGTAATTAGTGGAAAGTGGTATAATGATAAGGGATTAATACACAAATATTGTTCAACAATTAATTAAACAATTTAACTATGTAATAAAATACCAAAATATCAGTCACCAATCATTGATGTATTATCTCTTTCTCTCTTTTTCACAAACTTTCTTTTTAATTTATTTCACAGAACAAGGATGTCAGAAATGAAATTGGGATTATGAGGGGAATGTAATTAGGAAAAAAGTGGTAGAATGGCAGGGAAATAATATGGATACTGTCCAAATGAAAATAAATCAAAACATCTACACAAACATATCTCTGTTTAGACCTTCAAGGTTTAACAATATTCACTTTTCAAAACCACAATTTAAACTGTTACTTCCTTTACAAATTGCTTGTTGAATTCCAAACAATAATCTATATGCCCATAAATATTTACTTACAACAGCCTTCGTATCCATATAACCTTTATATAACAAACATAACAAACATCATTGCAATCAATATGATAAACCACAATAACCCTCTTAGCCACAACCATTCATAAATCCAATGCTAAATCCTTTAAAAATGAATAGGAATATGCACAGTGCTTACCACCATTTATATCCAATACTTATTCTTTAAATCCAATAGGAATATGCATAGTATTTACCACCACTTATGTCCATTATTTAAACAATGTTAAACACAATCAAAGTGGGTGTTATAACTCTTCATCAGACCCCAATCAATTCACACACAGGTGTCTTTTAAATACAGTCAACATAACATTCAAACCAAATAACATGCAATACTTCGAGCCCAGGATTCACATAAACAATTAGGTACAGAGTTCTTCCAGAATTTCCAAATGAGGAACACAACCAAAATCATTCCCAAGCAACCAAGCATGCACAGTGATCCATCAACCATTGACTGGAGTAAAATGATATCGGTATCATTTTTAGGGTTTAAAAACAAGTGGGAGGTATGAATAGGTGTTTCGACCAAAGTATTAGGTATCCAAAAGCGCAGAAAGTTCATTCCCTTTCACAAATTATCACAGAGATACAACATGTAACAATACTCTCGACTGTGAGGGTTACCAAAACAACAATCAACCACTTACAACAGGAAAACCATTGAAGCTAAATCCCTTAACCAACACTGTAAAATGAGTGTTCAAGTACAAACCCGTGCCCGATCAAAAAAATGTATGATGCCTCCATTAACTTATGGGTGGCATTAAGTTCAGAGTTCAAACTGTGCAACACTTTCCAGGTAATGGTGAGGTCATAAAAAATCATCTAGCAAAAATTCACATTGCAACTCACAGGGTCTAAATAAATAGTGTGCACTAGCCACAAAAATGAGCATGGACTGGGAAATGTTGAACACAGAGACATGTTATAACAATCCATAAGTGGGATATGCGCAAAACTTAGAGATTTGTCAAATAATAATACTCAATGCTAGACCCAAAAACCCACACCATGGCCAAGCAGGCTTCATTGCCATTTAATCCAATAAACCTATGCAAAGATTACACACAACAAGGAGAGCATAAGAATTTCTTTTTTTAAAAGTGCCAACAGTCCAGAATAATCACCATAAGAAACCATGGACACCAACACCAATACACAATTCAAATATCTCTTAACAACTTAAGAAAAACATAGATCACAAGCAATCCTGAGCCAAAATTTGATTAAAAGGGCAGAGTAACCATCATGGATGGAGGAGTAAGAAACCCATACCTGGAAAAGCCTACGCGAGGAATAAAATTAGACTATATATCTCCTTCACGATTGAACGATGCAGAGCAACAACAACCACCAGAGCCAAAACCAAAATGCAAGAATGACTAGGGTGACAGGCTCAAGAGGGATATTGAGTGACGTGTAGTAAATTCACTTTACTTATCCCTTCCAACCTCATTCAATTCAAAGTATGAGCTAAGCCAGTTCACCATAGAACTAATSAATTAATCAACCACATATCCATTKCCATATCACATTTGCATAGTGTGCCACCCTTGGTAATGTCAAACTATTTAAAATATCAATGTGCTAGAAACATAACCCAACATGAATCCACATATAAYATTCAACAAGGCACATAGCTATAGTAGMAAGGGTTTAGTGCGCCCCTCTTTTGTCACAATAATACATAGCATTAGAGCTTGTGTATAGTTCTTTTATTCAAAAGAGCTCCATTATTGTCTTTTATCAAGATCATTTAAACCAATTAGTGCCATGTTTAATGCAATATTAAAACCAAAATTGCCAATAATTCTTTCATCCACAGGGCAGCCTTAACATATTATGTGAGAGGTCATCAAAGCCATTTAGTTCCATGTATTAATCAACCAACCATCACATGTTACCACAACATTTCAAACCATGATTTGAAACAATGAACTGTAGAAGACTATGTTGGTACCATCACATAATCAAACAAAATATAAGTGCAACATATCCACCATTGTGCCACAAGTCCAACAAGGGGGTCCCACCTACCAGTTTATTATTAATATAAATAAATAATAGAGATTGGCAATCATTTGCGAGCATAGTATTCATTGTTGTGTTTTTAAGTGTGAACATACTTCATTTTTCCACTAGCTTGAAGGGATTCCAGGTAGTGAGAATATGTAGGGTAGAGGTCCTTATTGAAGGGAGTGAGAGGAATATATATCTTCACTCCAGTGGCATCAATGTCGTGTGTTATGATCCAATGCCTTAAAATTGATAAAAAGTAAATGAATACAATCCACTTCGAGGGGAAAACTTGCTTTTACAATATATCCAACTCACAATATAGTATGAGATTATATAAGATGATCCTAAGACTAAGTCTCCTTGGTATATATATATATATATAGAACATAAAGGGTACAATTATAATGAAAAGGTACAATGAAGGGTTCTGTTATAACCCTACAATTTATAGGATCAACTGGTGACTGAAATGTTATCTCTTTAGTGTGTTTTGGTTTGTCAAATGATTTTCCATTCTGCAAATAATTTGAGAAAAAGAAAAGAAAAAAGAAAAGGAAAAAAGAAAAGAAAAGAAAAAAGAAAAGAAAAGAAAAAAGAAAAGAAAAGAAAAAAGAAAAGAAAAAGAAAAAGAATAAAAGAGGGCATAAAAGAAATTCAATAGATCCCCATGCAATAACAATGATTTGGTCCATACCGTTCAAACATGGCCAAGTTCTTTTAAATTGATGTTGATAGGAGTAGTGAATAAGCTTGGCTAAATTGTTTAATCTTAGAAGTGATTTAGGTTAGTTAGTGAATAAATTTGAACAAACTGCCTAATCTTGGTCAGATAACCCCATGATAGAGTAATTTCTTAGTCCAACAGTTTAATCTGGGCTAATTGTCATAGGTAATTAGGTTAGAACATAAGGTAGTTTGTTTTATCTCAATAAAACAAGCATGATGATCAATGTTGAACCATATCTTTGAGGTTTAAAAGGTTTGATGTCTGACACCTTGGTGATAAAAACATGGAAAAGCTTGGGAAAAACCACGATATGCACTTATCCTAAGTTTTGTGGAGCATATATGCCTTTGCACTCATAGTTAAGCACATGGCATAGATGAACGGCTGGAGAGCGGGCGCCCAGATCTACGATTGACAAGTCTTTCCAGACCCCCCCGACCATTCTACCTTTAACGATGGGGGGGTGGGGGGGGGATCTGGAATCGGAGATAACAAAGGCGCGTATATGAATGGCTCAGATGTTTGCAC
>JASDQU010108932.1:97391-108591 GCA_032191745.1 Picea mariana
GAGGAGGGATGGTAGGCTCGACGAGGGTTTCTGTGACGACAGACTTGTCAACCTGTCCTATTTCACGGCTAGCAAAACCATTTCTTAACAGGAAGGCGTCCCAACAATCACCGTTTAACTTCAACTGATGAACAATAATAATCTTGATCAAACAATGGTGGAACATGCTGGAATACGATTTCTTCCTTTTAAAACGCTTTTCCATTTTGTATAAACTTCGAAGGAGAAACTAGGGCATGTTTGGGGGAAAATTGATAAAACTCATGAGCAACCACAAGTGATATAAGAAAACCAAACCATATCTACCCTCACAGGTAATGAACTGTTTGACAATAGCTAACAGATCGTGCCATCTAGGTTTTAGAGCTGTAACGGGCATACCTCTGTCGCAGCTGGTAATCTTCCTTGAGGTGAACAACAATGACCAAGGAACCTCATCAACCTTTGAGTTTTTTTTGAACCACTTTTGTCCCACGGCTGGCAAACTGGTGGCTTGGCTAATGAAATATTTATTTAACTCAAGCTGGACATCTCCTCTTTTAGCTCTGCAACCATCGAACATTAGCGTGAATTGTTGAGCGACTGTTAAATTAAAACCCTCGAAACTTTCAACAAAGACCCGCCAACCATTCCTCTCTAAGTCTTCTCGGGAATTATCAAACGATAACAATGTCTGGACACTGTTGGGCTCAATTCTCACTACAGGGGCCATGGCTAACAACACAGAATCGACAAGGGATTCGACGATAGGGTTTGATAGAACAAGCATAGAGCCATTGCCCTGAGCTTCCCCAACACAATGCGAAAAGAGCTCGAAATGGTAGGCATGAGCGTTAATGCTATGCGTGTGAGGAAAAATCGTATAGATCGAGGCCATGTAAACACATCATAGCACGCTGTACTTGGAATGACACCTCGGTGTAATGGTACGCATAAAAATCATAACAGTTGAAAACCATCATATGCATATCCACGATTCGATCAAAAAATCAATGTATGAAATAAACAATTGAATCAAAGATTTTATAAATCAAAAACCCTATTAACAATAGTCAAATGCTAAATGGATGGTGGTTTAATACACATGTAACCAAGGTGTGTTCAAGACCAAGGGGTTATATCATGAAAACAACCATGCTCATAACAAAATAAAACAAATCAACGATAAACCATATGAACATTAACCCTTTGATGAAATCAAACATGAATTCCAACTGTGAGTTTTCATACTTACAGTTATGAAAATGAAATCGAAAAGAAGGTACGTAGAAAGTGACAGATAGTGGTGTCGTTTAATGAGAAAGGTTGTGACGAGTAATGAGAATTTAAAAACCTTGTGTAGGTAGCTTGTAAAATAGAGATTAATATGGCTGCCAACACCAACCAAGCAAAATAGGACCAAAATTGAGTATTTTTGAGAAGTTCGATCTGATCAAAAACAAAAATCAGACGCTGACCAGTAGCACATATGCTCAGTTCTGGAAGCAAACATCAACTGCACAACACAGACTGTTGTCTGCATTCGACACTGAGAAGGGTAGAATGCACATGGCATTTCTGCAAGCACAGGTGCCAGACCCGAAAGTAATCACCGATTACAAAAGTGCAACATTCGAATTTCAGACTAAAGATGTGCATCCAATTGATCAAATGAATCTGTACAGGCAAGCTGGAGAAATGGTTTTCTCCACATTGGCAAATGCTTCTATTGCTACCTCCAAGTTACAGGTGTCTCTAAGCAATGTCCAGACACAGTTGAAGATAGAAAAAATATCATCCTTTGCCAAGGATAACAGGATTAAGACATTGGAAGAACTGGTCCTCAAGATCGGATACTATCCCTCGAATGTGAAAGAAGTCAAGGAGATGATCAAAAATAAAAATTCCGATGTAGCATCTCTGAGGAAACAATTAAAATTTCCATCAACAGAAGACTCACAGGCAAAGGAAATAATGGAGACAGAAGGGGAAAAGGATGAGATGCTCAAGCTGATCATGGAGCAGAATGCAGAGTTGAAGGAAATGGAAGTGGAATTGGAAAAACTAGTGAAAGAGAAGGAGTAGTCAAAGCCCATGGAAGTCATCCCACTGAGCGCAGTTCCACTCACAGGAGTGAGCACAACGTCTGTAGCAGAAATCCCCTCGGTGACTCCACTGACAGCTCTGGAGAAAACAGTTGAACTAGCTAAATCGATGGAAGACATGAATTTGCAAGAGACAGAGATTAGCAGACTTAAAAAGGAGATCGAGAACCTTCAGGAACTCAAATCTTCCTTCCAAACCGGCTACTCCAAGGAGAAACAAGCTTCAGACAAGCTTAAATAGGAATTGCAACAACTTCAAAAGAAAACAGTGGTGGGAAAAACACTTGTTGAGGTCAAAGAAAGTGTCTGGATGGATATCACCAAGTCCATGAATGAAATATGGCCGATGATACAAATCATGTTCGAGCAAAAGGATCTGGTACAAATAAGTTAGTAGGCTATCGAGAAGATAAGAGCAGAACTGGGGGAGATGCCCATAGAAGCTGCTGAGATCATCAAATTTCTGAATTCCAAAACCAGAGAGGAGCTAGAGGATTTGAAGATTGAAGATAGGACAGAGACCATCCTTAAGGTTAAGAGGGTCCTAACCAAGAGAGGATTGATGCTACAGCTGGAGGAAATGGTCCAGACCATGGACACAGGAGTGCAAATATTTTTTATCAAGATCGAAGCTCTGCAGAAGAAAGGCCTTCCTAGTTTGAGAGTTATAAATGACAAGTTAATGACACTTGCCGATTACAAAAAGAAACTAGCCACTGTGGCTAAGGATAGCTCAAAATTCTCAGGAATACAAGGCAGTATCACGGGCAAGACATTCTTAGATGATTTATAGTTAGACATCAGTATACAGCATGAGATCTGGCACATATTCATCATCAAGCCAACTTTTTCCAACTACACAGAGATGGATGAAGTATACCGAAGATTACAAAAAGTCGTCATTCCTAGTCACCTTTTATGGGAAGAGCTTTGCAATTTGATCGAGTAGTCGATGAGGTGTCCAAGCCTAGTCAACTATCCAGTCAGACGAGGTCGTGCAGAGGCCTCACCAATGGTTCACCCTAGAAATCAGCATGAAGTTTCAACACATCATCAAGCAGTTTCCTAAATTTTTGTATATTGCTAAATTTATATTTGCCACATCCTGATCTTTAATGACAGGATCGTATGTAATTTTGATTATAAATACTTCAAACTTTGAAGTACCGAGGGTTGATCTTTACACCCTGCAAGCTACAAAGACTGTAATTTTTATCAAGAGATCTTCCAGTAATACAAAGAAACGCTTTCACAGGATTCTCGCGTGTTATTCATAGGTGATGTTTTCTTTTCTATGTTGAATGTTCTTTTTGCTTAGTTGTCATATTGTTTTCTAGCCTAATATTTTAAAAGTAACGCATGTTGCAGGATTTATCTTTGTATACCCTGTTTCAAACTTTGAAAGATATTAATGTTTATCTTCTGATATTACAGTGAAGAAATTCTTAAATGCTTCTTCATTTTAATTGATATTCTCATCTTTTTTGCTATTCATCACTTTATTGCTAAAGAATCCAACAAATGCATTATCTTTCCCTATGAAAAGAATCTTTTGTTTCTAGTTTATATTTCTATCTTTATAATACAGACCCCATAGCCCAATGGATGCATAAAGCCCTTTTAATAAACTTAACAAAAACAACAAAAAACAAATCAATCTTTTTTATTCAACTAGCCTAATATCTTAAGTTTAAAACATATCTAAATCATACAGAGAGATCCCTCTCTGAAGCTAGTAGGGATAGATTCCAGTTTCAAAGTGGTTGGATAAAGTTACCTCTTGTAGATTTCTTCTTTCCTAACAACCTCTGGGAATTTACAGAGCGTTAACATAGTGGTGACCATACTGGGGAACGAACGAACTTTTCAACCCCACRTTTTCTTTCCATTAGAAGAAAGATTTGTTTCTAAACAAATTATAAATCTGAAAAAGAAATAATGTTTAGAGGTTGTTAAAAGCTTGTACATATTAATTTTCGAACTCATAAAACTAAAAAATATATAAAAATTAGAAAAATATGGCTMCTAAAATAGTTTATACTTGATCTCACCCAAACCCAAAACCTGTAATAGCAATTGATAATCCTAAAGAGTTACTCAGAAAGAAGACCATTGCAGAAGGTTCAGGGAGTCATAGTCCCCTTCACAGGTCCCCTTCTCTTGCARAGGAACTTGTTACCCTTCAAGATATCAACTTTGACACCATTTTTTAATAAAGCCTGTTTAGAACAAAATCTGATAGCTTTGTGACTGAAATCATCTTAGATCCAAAAACCCTGCAACCCCAGACCCCTGAAATACTATCTCCCACTGCAAAGCCTAAAACCTCTCACTCTATGCCAGCAAGTCCCTCCTCGTCCTCGTCTTCTGTCACCGCCCAACCTGCCATCCAAATTGCTATCCCACTTCCTCCACCCATCATGGTAGCTAGATATGCTCCCTTGGTGTTGGCCGCACCTCTACATGCTATGCCCCAGGATTATCAAACGAGACTTCCACAGTTCAATGGTACAGGACCCCTGAATGCACAACAACACGTTGATAAAATGAATGACTATTTTGACCTGCAAGAAGTAGATGAAGCTGACGTTCAAATGAGATTGTTTGCGTAGAGTTTGACCGGTGACATTAAGAAATGGTACAAATATTTACATGCTTCCTCAGTGCTCTACCTTACAACGTTTCAAGGAATTTTTCTAGACAGATGGGACGTAAAGAAAAATCCTCTCCAAATCTTGTCAGAATACAAAAACATCAAAAGGAATCAAGGTGAGATATTACAAGATTACTGCATCCATTTCAACAATCTATACAATACAATTCTAGCCGATATTAAACCCCCACAAGGTCTAGCACTGATAAAATTCCCTGACAGTTTCAACATTGATATGTCATATCAATTAAGAGAAAGAAATTCCACCACCCTGGAGGACATGTAGAAAAGCACGATAAGTGTGGAGGCCAACCTGTTGGCTAAAAGGGCACGACAAAGAACTGAAAGGAGAGTCACGATTAAACAAGAACCTTCCACATCCTCTTCTGACGCCAAATTGGATTCCTTAGCTAGAGCAATGGAAAGGATGATGGAGAGACTTACTGTATACGAAAGAAATACTCCTAGAGAAACTCAACCTGCTCCACAAATTCAGAATCCTAACTTCAGAAGAAATCCTCCTCAAATTGGGTAGAGAGATCCTAGGGATCAAAGAGAACAAAGGGTTCCTGATCAACAAATTAGACGACCTCTACAAGAAAATTATGCCGATGAAGGAGAAGAGGTAATTGAAGAATTGTCGGACACACACATAAACCTCATGGGCATTCATGATAACGAAGCTATTTTCCTCACTCAGGAAGAGCAAGAATTTTTCCTTCTTTCTCAAACACAGGTGAGCGAAGAAGCTCAAGAGACTGAACAACAGGCATTTGAAAATTCCATTATGGAGGTACACAGAAAGCACAATTTGTGAAGTAAGAATATAGATGAAAATTTCCCAAAAAAGTTAACCTAAATGAAGAAAGTGGTCGAAACCAAGAAATCCCCTGAGCCTTCTGCCAAAAAGATCCCTGAGAAAGGTAATTCTGAAGCTCCAACAAAAAGAAACCTTACCATTTTACAAAGATCAACACAGACTGAGGTTTCATCAACCAACCCACCAAATACTTCTTCCCAGAAGACTATGGTGGACAAATCAGAATTGTTGAGCCAAAGCAGAGCACCTACTCGTTTCAGCCTCGAAGGGGAATTAGCCAAAGTGAAAATTCCCATTCCCCTTTCATATTTGATGAGTAAGGACGCTTACCGATCACAGGTGATCAAAGCACTGAGCATTGAACCTGATATAGGCATGAAGGCCTTAACCGTTGGATCGACAAATCATTCAGACACGGTAAACCTTACCGATGATCAACCTGAACTCTTGTTTGGCCCTGAAGTTGATGGTCAAACTGACAATGGTGTTGTCACTCCTTTTTACATCAGCCTTAATATACACGACCTAATTCTGCACAATGCTATGTTAGATTTAGGTGCTTCCCATAACCTGATGCCTAAAGAAGTAATGGAAAAATTGGGACTCGAGGTCACCAGACCTTACAAGGACCTACACTCTTTTGACTCCAGCAAATTCAGATGTATCGGATTGATCAAGGACTTATGTATCACTCTAGTTCATATTCCAGCAAAAAGCATAATTATGGATGTTGTGGTCGTAGACATTCCCCTGAAATATGGTATGTTGTTGTCCAGGTCTTGGGGGGCCAAGTTGAAAGGTACTTTGCAGTTGGATATGTCGTATGCCACCATCCCAGTATTCAGGAAACAAAGAAGACTGTACAGAGAGACACTAATGAAATATATGGTCAACAACCAAGAAATGCCACATAACTATCCTCTGTACTCTGCACATTCTGATCTAGATTCCTTTATCCTGTATAACGACGGCGATACGGGAGAACAAATCACTCAGCTGGAAGAAGATACATTTGATCCAAAAGAAGGCCAAGAGATCACCGAGGCAGAAAGAAAGAAAAATGTGATAAGTGAAGAATTGCCAGCAGATTTCTAGAGCATGGACTTCGATGGAGCTGTAAGCAAAGAAGGAGTTGGAGTAGGAGTTTGGTTGCACAATCACAAATCCAGGTATTCAGAAAACCATTCTTACAAACTGAATTTTCAATGCACTAACAACATATCCGAGTATGAAGCTTTAATGCTCAGTCTGAAACTTCTAAAGAAAGTTGGTGCCAAACAAATCATGGTAAGAGGCGATTATGAATTAATTATCAAACAAATCAAAGGTGAGTATGAAAAAAAACACCCTCGTCTTAGAGATTATAGGAATGTTGTTTTGGATGCCCTTAAATGTTTCACTGAAGTTGATTTGCAGGTGATGCCTAGGGGACAAAATATTTTAGCAGATGGGTTAGCTACATCAGCAGCTACGTGCAAAATACCTTTTTGTTCCACTCGCCCATACACGGTGGAGGTGAAGTGCAGACCGAYTGTCCCAGACAACATCAGATACTGGCAGGCATTTGGGAATGATGACCAAATTGAATATTTTCTACAATGTAAAAATGATTTCGAGTGTACAAACATAGACTTAGAAAAAGAGGATGAAAATGTAAATAAATCTGATTTTGGAAATGATAGTGTAAATAAGATAGATTCAGGAGAGTTAGGTGAAGATGAGATAGAATCTGACATTTTTCACTTAAAAAGTAACGTTTTACCTAGGGGTTTAGTTCCTTTAGAAGACCTATTTGATTTTAATGATGTAGCTAAAAAACCAAAAATTGAAGCCAGTGGTAAAGAAGTTGAAGACGTTAACATAGGGACAGAAGAGAAACCCAGGATAGTCAAACTTTCTATATCCTTACCTTCTGAGCAGAAACTCAAATACATTGAACTTTTCAAGGAATATGCAGATGTTTTTGCTTAGGGATATGAAGATTTAAAATCTTATGACACGAGCATCATACAACATAGGATCCCGATAAAAGAAGATCAAAAACCTTTCAGACAGAAACCTAGGGGAATCAATCCCAAGTTACTTCCCCTGATAGAAAAACAAATTAAAAAAATGTATGATGCTAAAATCATAGTTCCCTTACGATTTTCCAAATGGGTTTCAAATCTTGTCGCAGCCTGAAAGAAAAGTGGGAAAATCAGACTTTGTATTGATTTCCAAAACCTGAATAAAGTTTCTCTAAAGGAAAACTACCCATTGCCAAAAATGGACCACATATTACAAAAGGTAGTTGGATCCAGTCGAATCTTCTTACTGGATGGTTTCTCAGGCTATAAACAGGTGCTCGTTCACCCAKATGACTAAGAGAAAACAACCTTCACAACACCTTGGGGCACCTTCATGTATGTGAAAATGCCTTTCGGGTTGATGAACGCTGGGGCCACTTTCCAAAGAGCGATGGAAATCACTTTTGTGGAAKAACTTGGCAAATTTATTGTCATTTATCTGGACGACGTAACTATGTATTCCCAATCCGATGACGAGCACTTAAGACATCTCAGATGAGTATTTGAGAAATGCAGGAAATTTGGGATTTCTYTGAATCCTAAGAAAAGCCTCTTCAKATTAGAGGAGGGTAAACTGCTGGGGCACATAATCTCTAATGACAGAATTAAGATAGACCCCAACAAAATCGAGGCCATTCAGAAATTAGAACACCCAAGGAATATCAAAGAGTTACAATCTTTCATTGGAAAAATAAATTTTCTGAGAAGATTCATACCTAACTTGGCCGATCTTCTCAAGAACATCACAAACATGTTAAAAAAGGACACAAAAATAAAATGGGGCATTGAATCTAAGAAGTCTTTTGAACAAGTTAAACATGCACTCACATAGGCTCCAGTCTTGATCAGTCCTGATTTCACCAAAGATTTTTACCTTTTTTCTTTTGCTTCCGAACATACCATTGCAACAATATTACTACAGAAAAACAACGAAGGGTATGAACAACCCATAGCCTTTTTCAGTAGAGCATTAAGAGATGCCTCTTTGAATTATAAAATAATGGAGAAACAAGCCTTTGCCCTGATGAAAACCATAAAGGATTTTAGAGTATATATTCTCCATTCCCACACCATTGCATATGCTCCGAACGCGGTAGTAAAAGACATTTTAACTAAGGAAAATCTAGATGGTTGAAGAGAAAAATGGATTTCTATCATTCTAGAGTATGACATAGAGATTAAGCCTACTAAACTGATTAAAGGTCAAGGTCTAGCAAAGTTAACGGCTGAATCCAATTTCCATGCTCTTGATATTAATTTCTTAGCTGCAGTAGATGAACAGGGAGAGCAGATGACTCCAAGCGTGAAAGAGGTATTTCTAAACTCTCCATGGTACGCAGACCTGATATTTGTTTTGCATAACTTACAATCTCCCCCTGGTCTGACCAAAACTAAATCTAGGTTTTTGAAATTGAAAGCATTAAAATTTTTCATTCTAGAAGGAAATCTATATTGGAAGGATCCTGGAGGTATTTTGTTGAATTTTCTGCTAAAATATGAAGTTGACAAAGTATTGTAGGATTTTCATGCAGGAGATTGTGGTGGTCATCTGAGCTGGAAGACCACAGCTAATAAAATTCTCAGAGTTGGGTTCTATTAGCCTACGCTTTTCGCTGATGTGCATCAGAAAGTGACTTCGTGTCATAAATGCCAGGTTTTCGAGGGAAAAATGAAGCTTCTTCCTTTGCCCCTGAAACCAATCTTTGTTGAAGCTCCTTTCTAGCAATGGGGATTAGACTTTATCAGAGAAATACATCCTCCCTCTTTGGGCCAACATAGGTGGATTCTTACTGCTACAGACTATTTCACAAAATGGATTGAAGTTGTACCAAGCAGGCAAGCTAATGATTCTGTCATTATTAAATTTCTTGAAGATAATATCTTGTCTCGTTTTGGATGTCCTAGAAAGATTATAACTGAAAATGTAGCTGCTTTCCAATCTAAGAAGCTCATAGACTTTTGCAACCAGTATCATATTGGTTTAGGTCATTCCATAGCTTATTACCCTTAGGGAAATGGGCTAGCGGAGTCATCAAATAAGACCCTGGTGAACATTATTAAGAAAACTTTGCAAGAAAACAAGAAGTCATGGCATAACAAGCTGGTTTTCGCACTATGGGCCGACAAACTGACCACCAAGAGGTCAATTGGTATGTCACCATATCAGCTAGTCTATGGCACTGAAGTAGTTTTTCCCACTTCCTTAGGAGTTCCTATCATGAAATTACTACAAGAGATGCAAGCCGAGCCAAACGACTCCCAAAGAAGGATAAAATAGATTATCCATTTGCAACAATCCAGAGAAGAATTATACAACAAAACTCAGGTTGTCCAAGAGAGTATTAAAAAGATCTTTGACAAAAGAACTAAAGAAGATGACTTTGATCTAGGTGACTTGGTTCTGAGATGGGATGCCTGAAACAAAGATAAGGGAAAACATGGAAAATTCGGCAGTCTATGGAAGGGACCTTTCGTAATTCAAGCATTCAGAGGAAATAATGCCTTCTTGCTCAACAACAACGACGAGACCAATCTGCCAGGAGGACCTATAAATGGCAGAATGCTGAAGCACTATTCACCTCCTCAGTAGGGACCTTCAGTCACACTTTTTCATTGTACAAACCATTTTCATTTTGCTTACAAGTTTTTGAGTGAAATAACTTTGATCAGATGGTTGAAGCCCGTAGAGAAGGCCCTAAGCCACTGAACATTGTTTTCCAGTTTTCAAAAATAAAACCAAGAAAGCAACAAAGGCAACTATGGAGAAAGTTTTTCAGAACATCAGGAATCAGGATTCTTGGCACTTCACAAGGAGAGTACCATCCCTAGGTGGAGCCGCTGTTATAACCCTATAATTTATAGGACCAACTGGTGACTGAAATGTTATCTCTTTAGTGTGTTTTGGTTTGTCAAATGATTTTTCATTCTGCAAATAATTTGAGAAAAAGAAAAGAAAAAAGAAAAGGAAAAAAGAAAAGAAAAGAAACAAGAAAAGAAAAGAAAAAGAAAAAGAAAAGAAAGAAAAAGAATAAAAGAGGGCATAAAAGAAATTCAATAGAGCTCCATGAAATAACAATGATTTGGTCCATACCATTCAAACATGGCCAAGTTATTTTAAATTGATGTTGATAGGAGTAGTGAATAAGCTTGGCTAAACTATTTAATCTTAGCTAGGTGATTTAGGTTAGTTAGTGAATAAATTTGACCAAACTGCCTAATCTTGGTCAGATAACCCCAAGATAGAGTAATTTCTTAGTCCAATAGTTTAATCTAGGCTAATTGTCATAGGTAATTAGGTTAGAACATAAGGTAGTTTGTTTTATCTCAATAAAACAAGCATGATGATCAATGTTGAACCATATCTTTGAGGTTTAAAAGGTTTTATGTCTAACCCCTTGGTGATAAAAACATGGAAAAGCTTGGGAAAAACCATGATATGCAGTTATCCTAATTTTTTCAGAGCACATATGCCTTCGTGCTCATAGTTAAGCACAATGCATAGATGAACGGCCAGAGAGCAGGCGCTGAGATCTATGGTTAACAAGTCTTTCCGGACCCCCCCCGACCATTCTACCTT
>JASDQU010108932.1:108795-131831 GCA_032191745.1 Picea mariana
GGGCCCCATTTCCTCTACGTGGCAGGAACCCATTAGGTTAGAGTTCCACTGCCTCCCAAGGTCTGACATACCTTGTCACCCCATGATGTCATTTTCCACGTTTTTCCCCTAGAGGTCACATCTCATTACTCTGTCAGTCCATTCCCCTCATTCTCCCTTTACAAGTCTTCTCACCATGGTTACTCCCCAATCAACTCCCGCCACGTCACCCAGCCATATTCTTCAGTCATTGTCACTTGCCATCTCACGCTCTAAACGACCCGTTGGCCATTTATTACTGGCTAACTTATCCATTAACCTGCTGACCTGTCTCCCGCGCCCAACGGGTATCTTTTTGCTCAAAACTACATTCACCCTTCATTCCCTCATATTTTACCTTGTCACTGCACCAGAGAAATTTTTCCCCGTTTTTCTCTTCGTTACAGTCAGTCACCCAAAGCCTCAATCATCCCCACTAACGATTGTTTGATTTGCAGGTATTTTTATAGCTATGACACCAAAATCAAAGAGAACAGAAGTTGAGGAAAATCCTTTCCTTCCACCTCCTATCGACCTCGATAGGATCCCCCTGGCAGACAAAGACCATTTAATCATAGACACCAGATGCGAGTTTGACTTCGCAGATTTACAGTCATGGCTAAAGGAGGTTTTCCTGGACCAAAGTGACGAAATCGGGCTCTGGGAGTCAAACCTCCCCCTGTATCTTTTCCCCCAGGTTCACCATTTCCCCTAATTCGCCCTCAAATACTAGGCTGATTAACTCCTCGACCAGAGAGCCATAGTTTCTTCATCTTGAGAATCTTTTTTCTTCATTACACCACAAGCCATTGATCATATGATGTAGATACCCAGATCCGAATCTGTCTCATCGTTCAATCTTGAAATTATCACAAAATTGTATCAGAAATTATCATTCCCCCAAAGGGCTCAGATTTTTGAGCTTTTTCGCCCACAGGCCGCTCATCTCCCCACTACAAATCCCCCGTATCCTTCATCCCTATTCTCAGTGAAGGGAAACTAGGTCATCTTGTCGCTCTACGCCCTGCTCGTGTATTTTTCAGATCAATTAGTGGATGAGCCCATATTGGGTGTTCTGTCCATCATCTCCACATATGAGAAACCCACCACTCAGTTCGACTACAACACCTACCTGACAGACAACATTCATGAGAAATTCTCAAATTTTGCCACAGAAGGCATGTTTTGGTATTCCTCAATACTGGCTTACATGTTCATATTCTTTCAAGCAGACAAATTCTTCTTTTCGGTGCAGAAGATGGATAAGGATGGGAGGCCACAGGTGGTGACAATGTGGACTTCACTACTTAGACACAACTCTATAGAATTCAACTGAAAACAATTTATCAAGCAATTCTACCATCCCGTGGTGAGCATGCTTAGTGGAAGACCTGAGCCAAGAATAAATGAAGAAATTCAGAGGATCCTACACCTTTCAGAACTTGCAAAAATGGGAGACTGGTACCTGTACCCAGACCACAGAGATCAGAGTGTATGGGTGCGAATTGGATCCATACAAGATACCCAAGTATCTTCCCATGAGGATATTTTCCCTGGAGTACAAAAGGTAGATGATCAACTCATACGACATACATTTTGTGTCTCTGAAAAAGAAGCAACAACTTAGGATCAAAGAGAAAATAGGATCATTCATCTGCAATAGCCGAGGTGCGGGGGAGGAAGCAGATAGAATGTTAAAGGAGATGAAGTTTTTTGTTAGCTTCATATGGCATTATGACCCATACGGGATAATTTCAGAGATGAGAGTTAAGAATAAGAATATCCCATATGTCCACACATCCAGTCTTGATATAGAGAAGTTCACCAACCAGACATAATGAGATCCAAACACCCTAGTTGAGACAGAACAACAGGAGCTTTCAGTCATTATCTCACAGACGACTACACCACAGGTTCCCAAGAAGAAAAGGCCCATGAAGGACACTTCACCTTCCATTACTGAAGTATCGTCTGAAGAGTTCCAATTACACACCAAGAGTCMAAAAACCAGCCAGGCACCTAACACGGCTGGTGAAAAGGGAATTCAATCCACTACAACTATGGAGGTTGATTTGTCACTCCTCAGTACAAGCAAAAAACAAATCATGACTACAGTGTTGCCCAAGAAGCCTACAAATACTCCACCAGTCAAGCGACCAAGCAAAACAGGACCAAAATTGAGTATTTTTGAGAAGTACGATCTGATCAAAAAGAGAAATCAGATGTTGACCAACAACACGTATGCTCAGTTCTGGAAGAAAACATCAACTGCACAACACAGTCTTCTATCTGCATTCGACACTGAGAAGGGTAGAATGCACATGGCATTTCAACAAGAATAGGTGCCAGACCCGAAAGTAATCACCAATTACAAAAGGGAAACATTTGAATTTCAGACTAAAGATGTGCATCCAGTTGATCAAATGGATCTGCAAAGGAAAACTGGAGAAATGGTTTTCTCCACATTGGAAAATGCTTCTACTACTGCCTCCAAGTTACAGGTGTCTCTAAGCAACATCCAGACGCAGCTGAAGTTAGAAAAAATATCATTCTTTGCCAAGGATAACATGATTAAGACCTTTGAAGAACTGGTCCTCAATATCGGATACGATCCCTCAAATGTGAAAGCAGTCGAGGAGATGCTCAAAAAGAAAAAGTTAGATATAACATATCTAAGGAAACAATTAAAATTGCCACCAACAGAAGACTCACAGGAAAAGGAAATAACAGAGACAAAAGGGGAAAAGGATGAGATGCTCAAGATGATCATGGAGCATAATGCACAGTTGAAGGAAATGGAAGCGGAATTGGAAAAACTAGTGAAAGATAAGGAGAATTCAAAGCCCATGGAAGTCATCCCACTGAGCGCAGTTCCACTCACAAGAGTGATCACAATGTCTATAGCACAAATCCCCTCGGCGACTCCACTGACAGCTCTGGAGAAAACAGTTGAACTGGCTAAATCCATGGAAGAAATGAATTTGTAAGAGACAGAGATTACTAGACTTAAAAAAGAGATCAAGAACCTTCAGGAACTGAAATATTCCTTCCAAACCAGCTACTCCAAGGAGAAACAAACTCCAGACAAGTTTAAACAGGAATTGCAACAACTTCAAAAGAAAATAGTGGCAGGCAAAACACTTGCTGAGGTCAAAGAAAGTGTCTAGATGGACATCACCAAGTCCATGAATGAAATATGGTCGATGATACAAATCATGTTCGAGAAAAAGGAGCTGGTACAAATAAGTTAGCAGGCTATCGAGAATATAAGAGAAGAATTGGGGGAGATTCCCACAGAAGCTGCTGAGATCATCAAATTTCTGAATTCCAAAACCAGAGAGGAGCTAGAGGATTTGAAGATTGAAGATAGGACAGAGACCGTCCTTCAGGTCAAGAGGGTCCTGACCAATAGAGGACTGATGTTACAGCTAGAGGAAAAGGTCCAAACCATGGATGCAGGAGTGCAAAGATTTTTCAGCAAGATCGAAGCTCTGCAGAAGAAAGGCCTTCTTGGTTTGAGAGTTATAAATGACAAGTTAATGATGCTTGCCAATTACAAAAAGAAACTAGCCACTGTGGCTAAGGATAACTCAAAATTCTCAGGAATACAAGGTAGTATCATGGGCAAGGAATTATTAGATGCTTTACAGTTAGACATCAGTATACATCATGAGATCCGGTACATCTTCATCATCAAGCCAACTTTTTCCAAGTACACAAAGATGGATGAAGTATACCGAAGATTACTCAAATTCGTCGTTCCCAGTCACCTTCGATGGGAAGAGATTTGCAATTTGATCGAGTAGTCGATGAGGTGTCCAAGCCTAGTCAGCTATCCATTCAGACGAGGTCGTGCAGAGGCCTCACCAATGGTTCACCCCAGAAATCGGCATGAAGTTTCAACACATCATCAAGTAGTTTCCTAAATTTTTGTATCTCTTTAAGTTAGTTAGCTAAATTTAGATTTGCCACATCCCGATCTTTAATGACAGGATCGTATGTAATTTTGATTATAAATACTTCAAACTTTGAAGTACTGAGGGTTGATCTTTACGCCCTGCAAGCTACAAAGACTATAATTTTTATCAAGAGATCTTTCAGTAATACAAAGAAACGTTTTCATAGGATTCTCGTGTGTTATTCATAGGTGATGTTTTCTTTTCTATGTTGAATGTTCTTCTTGTTGAGTTGTCATATTGTTTTCTAGCCTAATCTTTTAAAAGTAACACACATTGCAGGATTTGTCTTTGTGTACCTTGTTTCAGACTATGAAAGATATTAATGTTTATCTTCTGATATTACAGTGAAGAAATTCTTAAATGCTTCTTCATTTTACATGATATTCTCATCTTTTCTGCTATTCATCACTTTACTGCTAAAGAATCCAACGAATGCATTATCTTGCCCTGTGAAAATAATATTTTGTTTCCTGTTTGGATTTCTATATTTATAATACAGACCCCATAGCCCAATGGATGAGTAAATCCCTTTTAGCCAACTTAACAAAAACAACAACAAACCAATCAATCTTTTTTATTCAACTAGCCTAATATATTAAGTTTAAAACATATCTAAATCATACAGAGAGATCCCTCTTTGAAGCTGGTAGGGCTAGATTCCAGTTTCTAAGTGGTTGGATAAAGTTACCTCTTGTAGATTTCTTCTTTCCTGACAACCTCTGGGAATTTACAGAGCGTTAACAGGTTCTATCCCACATACAAATATAAAACTAGAAATGTAATAATTCAATATCTAGGGATTAATAAGGTTTTTATACATAACATGGGGATTTTTATAGGGCTTAACATGCCCATCCCCTTCAAACAAGTGTTGTCCTCAACAATTGACTAACTGCAGGTGTTTCTACATGAAGAACTAATCTTCCCATGTTTCCTCTTCCACTGGCAGGTTCTTCAATTTGACGAGGTACTTCGTAATTGATCGATTTATCAACTACTTAATCCTTGTTTCAAGGATTGTTTTTGGTTCTAGTATGATTTTCCCTGCTTCATTAATCTTTGTTAAACTAGTTTGGACTAGGATATTATTTCCTATTATCTTCTTTAAGAAAGAAACATTCCGAAGACTGGATGTACACATGAAGATGGAGACAATTCCAATTTGTAATCCATACTTCCAATCCTTTGCAAAACCTTATAGGGGCCATAATATTTGGGTGCTAATTTATTGTCCTTATTTTTTTTCTTGAGGGATATATATTTATATGGTTGTATTCTTATAAATACCCAATCCCCCACTTCAAATTCCATTTCATTGCGATGTTTATCGACTTTTTCTTTCATCCTATTTTGTGCCATAACCAAGTTGTCCTTAAATAGTTTGAGAACCTCTTGTTGGTACACTATGTGGTCCTCCACTACTTGAACCTTTGCAGTTCCTTTCATGGGTGATGTGATGGACGGAGGATGGTATCCATAAAGTGTAAAAAATGGGAACATTTTTTATGAAGTATGGAAGGATGTGATGTAACACCATTCCGCCAAGGCCAAGCACCTTACCCATTTTGTATGTTTATTAGATGAAAAGTAGTGAATATATCCCTCTATAAATTTATTCACAATCTCAATTTTCCCATTGGATTGAGGATGGTAAGAGGAGCTCTGAGCCAATTGAGTACCCAAACAAGAAAATAATCCAATCCAAAATTTTCCAATGAAAATTGGATCTTTGTCACTTATAATAATATTGGGGACCCATGTAGCTTTTGAACTGTGTACATGAATGCTGTGACTACTATACTTGCTTTAAAAGGATGAGAAAGAGAGAAAAAATGGGCATACTTTGTTAGATGATCCACTAATACCATGATGATAGTATTTCCATTAGATTTGGATAAACCTGTAATAAAATTCATTGAAACTTCTTGCCAACGTTGACTTGGTATAGCTAATGGTTGTAGGATACCCGATGTCTTGATCGTCTCTCCCTTATGTTTTTTTCATACCACACATTCAGACACAAAATTTCAAACATCAGTTTTAAGACCTTCCCAGAAAAAATCTTTCTTCATCTTGTGGTATGTTTTCAAGAATCATGAATGTCCTTCTATAGGAGAAGTGTGCAATTCTAGAAGAACCTTTTGTTTGAGTTGGGAATTCTTACATAAATATAAGTGATCATGACACCATAGCAAGTAATTCTTCCATACAAAATTATCAAATGAACTGGGGTCCTCTTATAGTTGTTGAATGATCTTGCATAACTCTTGATCTGGCTTCCATTTTATCCTTGCTTCTTCTTCCCAATCAGTTTGCGAAATAGAAATAATACATAGTGAGCCTTATATTTCTTCTTCTTTCCTTGAAAGAGCATCTGCCACAACTTTAATTTTTCCCCTTTTTGTAGATTATTTCAAAGTTACAACCTATCATCTTTGCAACCCATTTTTGTTTATCTTATGAATATAATCAGTGCTCCAAGAAATACTTCAAACTATAATGATCTGTTTTTACTTTGAAGTGTCTTCCTATTAGGTAAGGGTGGCATTTTTTAGCTGCATGTAGTATGGCCAACATTTCATTTTTTTTAACGCAAAGTGGAGAAAAATTTATTAATAAAAAGGCACGACCGAGGTCGATGAGTACAAAAGGAATTGCTGGTAGAAGAGAATATACAACTTCATATTACTATTTGTTACATTGATATAGATGCCAGTTCTATAATTATTATCCTTCTTTACTGAGTCCAAAATATTCATAATTCATAAACATTTACCCTACACAATACATATCTTTTCAAAAATACTAAAAGGCTAGACTACTTTTCTGTTTTGATGACTTCATCATCTACTAGTGACACCACAACCACAGTCAAATCTGACAACACCATTTTCACATTTTTCTTAGGCCTACTATGTTCTACTCCATCCTGATTCTGGATAGAGGGATTTGAGGATGATTCCATTGCTTCCAACTTTGTTTGCATTGACTCTCCCTGTCTATGAAGAAAGTATACTTCATCCTGGAGTTTTCCAATGAGAACTCTGTGTTTTTCCAATGTTTCCAGGACAAAGAAAAGAGTCGAACTATGGGAGTCCACTTTGAGAGATGATCATTGAGAAAAGGTAAAATTGTCCTCCACCAACACCTCATCTTCAAGATCTTGATCTTTTTGAGGTTCTTTCTTGATTGCCATGGTGAGAAATTGAGAGTAGGGATCAAATTCTATAATTCAAAAAGTCGCCTTTGGATAGAAACCAACCAAACTTATTAGAGCTAGGCTTAGACCCAGAAGTAGGAGAAATGAGACGAATTCTAAAGCACACTTTGATTTTGAAAACAAAGGTATTGTACGTAGACATAAATTATAACTGGAACCCAACCAAAATGAGAAGGAGACCAGAAATTGACCAAATTGGTTTGTTCGATGTCAATGGACATTACAGGGATAGAATCCCCTTCACCAAGCCACTATAATTCCACCACCGCAAGCCACCAGAGAGTCTTATGAACTATACATAAACATGTTGAGTTCTGAGAAGCTAACACAATAGACATAATTACTATTGYAGTCTTTGTAATTATACCCTTTACTTTAGTTAATTCATGCCTTTCAGGGCCTTCCTCCAACCACTAAGAAAATTGAGGAGGACAATGAGGTTCTTCGCCTAACCACTAGGTGCCCAATTTTACACTCCCCCAAGGGATTTCATGAACACTCCATATACAAGTCGAGCCTTGGAATYTTTTACCAATTGACAGGGCTTTTGCATCTAGCTCCTTGATAATAACATGTATTGACATTCTTCCATCCTTAATAAAATATCGAGAGGAGAGGATGCATGAATTCAAGCTGCTGAATATCTTCCGATGCACTAGAGGTCCTAACAGAKATGTCATGGCTTATACTGTCTAATTTACCTCACTTCCTTTCATGATTACAACCTTTTAACCCATCATCATATCTATTATCACTTGCGYTGGCATGAAGATTCAAAGTACAGGTTGTAGTGAAGTCCCACGGGGATAAGAGCACAAGAATTAGAGAACGCAACCACTCAGTTTAGAAKATGAGATCGATGCCATGCACGACCTTCACATACCCATGAGCTAGGAGAAGGTGGTGCTACTATATCTCTTTTTATGATTATAAATATCCCATCTCTGCATGTTATATCCATGTGCCTTCCATTGTCCTTCGTGGGCCTGATTGGCCCAATTTTGTATTGGGGTCTTTTCCATTAGGGAGGAGCTACGAAGGAGACCCTCCCTTGGATTCTCAAGGATCCATGGGATTTTTTGACTACCTGATTATCCATCCTATCTACTTTCTAATTATTTCCTCTCAAAATATGAAAGGATTGAACTTGAATGGAGGTCAAGAGTATCTATGATCAATCAATAATTCTCTTAAGTTTGGCATCTTTAGGATTGGTTCCCAAAATGAAATAACAGATGATTTTTTTGAATCACCCACTATTTTTATATAATTTAGTTGTTGTTATCATGTTAACAATATCCCTTGATAAACCACATATGCTTCAACCATATTGTTTGAAGTCTTTCCCATGTTCCAAGAGAAGTCTAGCAATCAATTTCCTCTAGGGATATGCAACACTCCTCCTGCACCTTCCTTCCCTAGCCAACATTTCATTTTCATAAATGGGTTTGAGTTAGTTTTTTCCTTTAAGTTGGATACTTTCAAAGGAAAGATGCCTTCCTTCTTGCATTAAAATTGCACCAATTCCATGTCCTGAGGCATCACACACCATAATAAATGTTTTTTTGAAGTTAGGCACAGTCGGTACATGAGTTGTACACATAGCCTCCTTGAGTTTTTCAAAATATTTTCTTGCTTCTTGAGTCCAATAAAATACTTACTTCTTTAATAGTGTTTTTAGAGATGCTTCTATTTGACCATGGTTCTTGAAAAAATTGTGGTAATAGCTTGTCAATCCTAAGAATGTTCCAAGTTTCTTCAAGGTTTTGAGAATTGGCCATTCCCTCATAGATTTAATTTTTTTAGGGTCCACTTTTACACCTTCATGAGATACAATGTGACCCAAATATTCCACTTCTTGAATCCCAAAGGCACACTTGGAAGGTTTTGCATAAATTTGTTGCTCTTCTAATAGTTGTAATACTCTGTCAACATGTTGTACATCCTCTTCCCAAGATTTGTTGTAGATTAGTATGTCATCAAAAAATACTAACACAAATTTTCCAAGGAGGGACTTTAAAATAGAATTCATCAATATTTGAAATGTTGAAGGTGCATTAGTAATTATAAATGGCATAACCAAAATCTCATAATGACCTTCATGTGTTCTAAACGTTGTTTTAGGAATGTATTCTTGCCTCATTTTGATTTGATGATATATATAATGAAGATCCAATTTAGGAAATACAATTTATCTATGTAATTCATCTAATAATTCATCAATGATAAGAATAATAAAATTTTCTTTCATGACCATTTTATTGATATGTCTATAATCTAGACACATCCTCCATGAACCATCATTTTTCATAACTATCACCAATGGTGAAGAGAAAGAACTTTGGCTAGGTTGAATGATGCCAACCTCTAACATTTCTTGGATCATATGCTCTGTAAGGTACCAAATGTATTATAATAAGAAGAAATAACAATATTGCAACAAATACCAATGAACCAACAAAATATAGAGAATAAAAACACCAACAATGATACCTTTATTGATAGAAATAGAAGTTCACTAGCCTCTTCGAGGGGGAAACCTCTAGTAGAGTAGAGCTATTATTACAATAATTCTCAAGACAAAACTTTCCCACACCTTCTACTTCTATTTATACTAATTATTTCGTCTAAATAACATTCTAGAGGAAGATCTTTCTAGAAGCAGAAGCTTCTATTAAGTCTTCTTACATTAGACTTGTTCACATTATTATATAGGAATTATATACTAATGTAAGCCTTTATTACATATAAAACATATTATTCTATCTATGTGAGGGGTTAGGGAGGTTAGGTCCCTAACATTCCCTCGACTTGAAAAACAACCTTGTCCTTAAGGCTTGAGATGGGGAAATTGTTACAGAATGGTATCTGACTCCCAAGTGGCATATTTTGGTGTTGTATCCTTCCATTGAACTAAATATTCCTTGATGATGTGCTAACAGAGACACTTCTCAAATTGGTCCAACAATACTTGTGGATACAACCAAATGGATCCTTCTTCATCTGACTCAGGGAGAGTGGTTTGAGTCTGACACTTAGTTCCAATCACTTTCTTTAAGCATGAGACATGGAAAATAGGACGGAGCTTAGAATTTTAGGGAAGAGATAAATGGTAGACCACGGGCACCACTCACTTGAGAATTGAATACCGACCATATAACTTGGGGGTGAGTTTTTTACAATGTTCATAGTTGAGTGAATTTTGCTTATAAGGTGTTCATCTTAAAATTGTTTAAGTCACAAATATTTCTCTTTTATGTCATATTCCATACTTAGAAAACATTTCATTCATGGTGGGTTCATGACCTTCACCTTGAATCTCGTCATCCCCAAAATACTTTATTTTATTTCGTTGCACACAAGTTGCACCAACACTTAGTCATATTTTCATATTTTTCATGGAAAGGTGGGTCCGTAGGTGTATATCTTTTTTTTCGATGATAATCTTAAGTTCGTCCATCCTCTTTTGGTACTTAACCATTTTCTTGAGATTTGTGTTCCGTACTTAGTCTTTAGAGTCCAACCATAGAAGAGGAGTTCATCACACCACTTTGAAAAGTTATCTTCCATCCTTTTGTCTGTCTGTAATCCTATACTTGGTCATATTTCAAAGTATCCTACAAAATCACAGAAGTGGATGTCTTTCATTCAATTCCTCGTATTCTTTCCTTTTATTTTCTTCTCTGTGAATCCTCATCCTTTTTCACATTCACCAAGAAACATTTAATTATATATTATGTGAAATGACATATGCTTAAGTAATAAAGAAGAGTTATTAATAACATTTTTCTCGATACCCTTCTTATAAATTCAAATTTAATTCTCCTAGTCACTCTTTTGAAATAAGAGCTCCAACGGTTAAAACGAAGAAAATATTATTTTACTATTTAATAATGTGCATACTTTCCCAACAATTGATAAATATGATGAGAAGAAGAGAAATATTATGTGGAGAAACAATGAATACATTTTCATGAGAAGACCTGAAACACTGTAACATCCACAACCACCCAGGTTGGGACATGCTACTCCATAAAAAACTTTGAAAATGTTTTGATACCATTTTGTAACATACCCAACCTACCACCAACTAATGTTACTTTATAAGTACACTGTGCAAAATCTACTTTAAACATAATCCACACATCATCTCTTAAAGTAATGCGCTCAACCTAAACTTATGTTTCCCCACACAACTTATAACAGTGGAAGCAACATTCTCTTTTCAATACAAACTTAAGCAACGAAAATAACTCAAAACTGTGCGCACTAGCATTTAGATCACATAGCACAACCGCGTGCACAACCATCCAGACATCATGCGTCAACTCAAGTTTCACTGTGCATGAAATCTAATTCTCTATCCACACACACAAATCCCCAGCCTCTTGATACACACATGCTACAATCCTATGCACCCGACCACTTAATCCTCTTCTTGCAATACTCATAAACAATTTTACCAGATTATTTTAGTAGGAAAGGCTATCATCCATCGACATAGTCATGCACAAAAAAAAATACAAGCTATAATAATCATCTGTACATGTGCAAGAAACATTAAACAAACTAACAAAAAATATTTGTATGCAATAACATACAAGAATAAACCCATGACAAACATAGACAAATATGCAGACAATAATCAAGACAAACACATTAGTACTTATCTTTTATAAAAGTCACCAACTACGACCGTGACTCAGGCATTCCTCCTAGCCATAGATGTTGTTTCTCATAAGATTTCAACTATAGGTTACCCCCGAGATGGGGCTCAACTACACCAAGGAAAAAGACTTCTAGAGACACCCTAAGATCTGACTCTCAACAATTATTCTCAATCCTAGGTGTCGACTAGTGAAAATAATCCATAGTCCCTCATTTATCGCACACCTATCATACCCAAGGAAGTGTGCCCCTTCTCTTCTCAACAATCCTTTGTCTGCCCCACTTCCCTTCCTAGGGTTTCAAGTAATAGGTTGGACATGAAGTCTCTGAGCCCTGTGAATAATTCCCAACACATCAGGGAACCACTCTCAACAATACTCTAACCTGAAGAATATGATCTCGGCTCTGACAACCTATTCAAATAGTCGGTCTCTCACCTAGAGAGACTGCTCATAGTCTGTTAACCCATCTTTTGACAATAAACTCAGAATATATCCCACAAATCTTTACAAGCTTCCTTGAGCAGATAAGGTAATAATCATATTTTCCATACAGTTCAACCCTTGTCTGCTCACTAGAGCTTGCAACATGAATAATAATCATAATAATGAAATAATTCCCAAAGCACACTAAGGCCATCAATATATATTGCATTCCTTTCACTTGACACTTGTCACCTTTATAAATAGCTTTAAGCCACTTGGTGGCTCGTTCCCTACCCTCAGAAACTTAGGATAAAACATATCCACATTACCCTTTTTGCAAATATTATTAAATATTCCCCCCTTTTCCCTTTTTCAGTGGAGTAGCCCCCCCATCTGTTTTCATCTAAGTCATTCAGTGCACAATGATGTAATATTATATTAATATTCAAGATTATATTTACATGGATAGGTGCACTGGCCTATCTGTGTCTAGAATCACCAACCTCATTCTCATACGGGCTCTTCAAATTCAAAACATAAATACTAACACACACACACACATGTATATATGTAAATCTCAAATATGCTCACTTCCAATTCATTACTGCACACTAAATCAAGTGTACGAAATCATAGTGCAATGCACACACTTGCCGAGGTGCATGCAACACACAAACTGTGCACAACCTATATTTATAACAATTCTCTGGGCACTTGCTTAGATTCACACAACACTGAAATATAGGTGTCAATGGATCACCAACCTATATATGCATTACATAAACCACTAGCATCAATGACTCACTAGCATATATGTACAATTACAAAGGGTCTCGAATCAGGGACGTTACAATACCCTCCCTCTTATTTATGCACTGTCCTCAGTGCATCATATATACATGTACATACAAATTTCGAACGTCATAAAAAAGATGAGGATACTCTGCTCACATAGCATTCACACACTCCTAGGTTGCATCCTTAGGATCGTACCAGGTCCATTGGACCTTTACCATCTCCATGGCTCGATTTCGGAGCTGCTTGATTTTCTGATCCAACATGCAAACCGGTCGCACTTGGAATCCATCTTCTGGATCCACCTGAATCACATTAAAATAAATGACATGATGAACATTGGGTATATTATTCTTAAGCAATGAAACATGGAAAACATTATGGATACACAAGGATGCATTCAATGAAAGCATATATAAGTGACATGACCAATCCTTTCAAGGATTTCAAATGGCCCACAATAGCACGCTGCTAACTTAGAACACTTTCCCAACTTCAAGGAAGTGTTCTTGGCCTTCAATTTTAGAAACATGTGATCACCCACTCCAAATTATCTTCGGGTTCTAACTTTATTTGCACAAATTTTATGTCTGTCTTGGGAAGCCTTTAAATTCTGCTTGATCTTTACCATCTTCTCCTCGATTTCCTGGAGCAAATCTGGCCCAATTATTGCACGGTCTGTTGGGTTGTACTAACTCACTAGCATGTTACACTTTCTACCATAAAGTTCCTCAAATGGGATCATCTTTAAAGACACTTGATACCCATTGTTGTAAGCAAACTCTATCAAATGAAGGTACACTTCCCACTTGGATGGTTTGTTAATCCGAAAATATATTTTATACGACAATGGTTGAGTTATTAAGCATGTGTTGATTAACCAATTAGGAAGCTTAATGAAAGAGGAAGAAGTGATAAGAAAACATACCAACCATATACACATATACAGATCTAAAATGAAGCATAAACAACAACAAACCATAAACACCAATGTGATAACGAAGTTCGACAATCTCACCTACATATCCAGGCCTTTGTCTCAGTGGGTGAGGACTTCTTATTTCTATTCAAAGATTTAAAATGTCAACACAACAGTTACAAAAGGTTACAAAAATGATCTGGTCTTGTTCTACCATATCTCTAGAACCCAACAAAAGAAATGACACTCAAATTGGATGACCGAAGCTCCCAGAAATGGCCCACAAAGGTGCGCTCCTCAACAACTTCCCTGCATAAAAATGGCTTTGGCTTGGAAAATATTTATCATAAAATTGCCTTATTAAGGGGGATATTGGGCCCTTTTTGAGGCCAGATCTTGGGGATAATCCCCCCATACCTAGGGAGCACGCCCCCTCTACTCACATGGAACCATATGGACGAGTGCTATCCCCCTAGGGGTTGCGCGCTGGCCCCTCCTCTGTAATACCTAGTTGCATGCGCTATTGGTGGATCCCCAAATCCACAGGATAATCCCTAGTCCTCTACGCCACTGCGTAACGTTATGGAAACATGTGAAAAGTTCCTTGAAACCAAGGGTTTTTCCCATATCCGCGCCAATAACCCATATACACCAGGTCTAATGGAGGGCTCACGGAAACCAAGGGATATTCCTTATCACAGTTGTGCCAACTATTATAAGAGTCTGCACACATGTGATTGGTCATATAGAATGTAACAAATGGTTGAATCGGGGGATGGGGCTATACCCTAGCCCTAACTTCCACCGACGGGACAACCATTCAACTTTATATATTTAATTTTCCCTATGGTTAATAAGCACCACCTATAGGCGAGTTGGATAGCCCGACCTACACGAAACCTTGGCGCCTCAATAGGTCACGGGTTTGAAACCCATAAACTCCAAAACAATTTTTTCATAAACCATTAACCAGTCAAAGGGCACCACATGGAAGTCCATGTCTGGGCCATGTGGCACCGTACCATACACCGAGAACTCTACCACTTATCGATGCTTCATTTTTCCATGTGTCTTCCACTTGTCTGCCCTGTTAGAATACTTTCCCAAACACCTTCTACCACATGTATCCATACCGGTGTGCCACGTGTCTCTATACAGATGTTCCAAGTGTCACCCTTATAATGGTGACACATGTCACTCTCGGATTGGTCCACCTATACCTACCATGTCATCAGTATTTACACCCAGTCAGCCTGCCACATCAGTTGTACAGAACCTAACACATCATTTCCAACTGTGCCTGCCATGTCAGTTGTATGGCTGTATGACCTGTACAGTCAGCGGCCACGTGGCACTGTACAAACTGTACAATCATCATTTGTTTTGTTGTTTGAAAAAATGAACATATTTCCATAACTTGAGCATACAATGTCCATTTGATCTTGTTCAAGTTGCGTTGGGTTTGTATCAACGAGGCTTATACACATGTCTGTTTTGAAGCCATTATGAGAAATTTTATTTTTAGTCCTTTCTGAGCCCTATCAGGCTCCTGGATCATTTTTCCATCAGATACACCTTCAGAATGTATTAAATCACCTAATTTACCCTCTCGGTTTGACCATCCAACTTAGTGTGATATGTTGTGTTGAAATTCAGATTTGGTCCAAATCCTTTGAGTATCCCTTTCCAAAAGTTTGAGGTGAACTTCGAATGTCTATCAAACACAATTGTCTTAGGAACACCATGGAACTTATCAACTTCACACATGTATATCTAAACAACGTCAGTTTCCTTGTGTGATGACTTCACTAGAATAAAATTAGTAGCTTTAGTAAGTTGTTCCACTACCACCATAATAGAATCATGTTGCTTATCAGTCCTAGGAAACTTAGTAATGAAATCCATGGTCACAACTTACCACTTCCACTTAGGAATAGGCAAAGGATGTAACGAACCAGCTTGATTTTTGTGCTCATCCTTGACCTTCTGACATTTGAGACATCTTGCAATGAAATCCACAACTTCCTTTTTCATAACTGGCCAAAAGTATTGCTTCTTGACCGCGAAAATGGTCTTCTGCTAACCTGGATATCCAATATAAGGAACCTTAAGCATCTCTGACAAAATCAGGTTCTTCAACTCTTGATAATTCGACACATAGAATCTACATCTATAGATGAATATACCATCCTATTTTAACTCATAACCTTCAGAATTTGGTTGCGACATACCTTGTTGTAAAGTCATGTTTATATCCATATATCATAGTTCTAATTTGGCAACTTCCAAAATTTTGTTGTGTAAATCTGTTAGAAAAATAGGATCGCGGAGTAATTAAATAAGACAAATGCAGAAATAAAAACACAGAAGATACACAATACAATAGAGACACATATAGACATGGTTCACCCAGTGTGGGCTACGTCCACCAGAGAAATTTCTAGGTCCTTCCTTTTTATTATCTAGCGAAATGAAGGGATACAACCTACAACACGCCTGCTGTAACTTCCTCTTTTTTTCTCTCATGCTCTCCTCTCTTAGAATACAATAATCACACACATACACAACCACAACAAAATTCCCTCATAAAAGAGGGTTTCCTTCTAGGGAAACAAACCCTAACATACCTTCTACCATTAGATCTATGACCTTATAATGAATGGTCCAGATTGAATATGAAATTACAATATTTTACAAGGCAATTTTTCCCAATATTTTTCTTTGAGGGCGCTACCCACAAATCCCCCACTAGGGGGGATACAAAAAATTTCATCGGGCCCCCCATTGGACCCCCCTGGAGATAGTTCTGGAGGGAAAATCCCCCCCACACCCCTCATTAGGGAATGGGGTCCAAGCATGACTTAAACAAACCTCTGAATCAAGCAGATAATCAGGCTCCACAACCAACAAAAATTGTCTGGTACATGCTAATGGTTGTAGCATACATTTAATGCATCCTTCTGCTGAGTGCATCATTCACCTTTTTCTCTTTTCCTCTAATATGATTTATGTCGAATTCATACTCCCTAAGGAAATATAACCACCTTCTTTGTCTAGAATTCAAACTTGGTTGTCCAAAAAATACTTCAGACCACAATGGTCTATTCTCAGTTCAAATTGTTTTCCCATGATATAATGTCGCCACATATTCAAAGCATACACTATAACTGACAATTCCAAGTCATGCGTAGCATAGATCCTTTCATGCTCTTTCAACTTCCTTGATTCATAGCATAACACATGCCCATTCTAACTCATGATACCCCCAAGTCCTTCCTTGCATGCATCCTTACACACAACGAAGTCTGCATCTGGATCAACAATCCTAAACAATGGCACACTTGTTAACATGTTCTTTAAATGATATAAACTACTTATGCAATCTAGAGTCCATTAATCACAGACCTTTCTTTTGCAGGGATGTAATTGGATGCACAATCTGTGAGAATCCTTCACTAAAACTTCTGTAGTACCATGCTAGTCCCATGAAGCACCTTACTTTGTGAAATTTTTTGGTGTTGGCCATTCTTCAATGGATTTTATCTTCGTTGGGTCCAAAAATATTCCTTATTCTAAAATAATATGACCCAAGTAATGAATATTTCTCTATAAAATGAATACTTGCTCAACTTTGCATAAAATTGATGCTCCCTCAACACCTGCAACATCATCGTCAAGTGTTTGTCATGCTCTTTCTCATACTTTGAGTAAATAAGAATGTCATCAAAAAATACAATGACAAACTTATCCAAGTAATCTATGAAAACTCCATTCATTAAACACATGAAGACAACTGGTGCATTTGACAACCCTAATGTCAATACTGTGAACTTGTAATGACCATACGTTSTTCTGAAGGCTGTCTTATTGATGTCTTCCTCTTTTATTCTCACTTGGTGATATCTATATCGGATATCTATATTGGAAAATATCTGCATGCCTCTCAACTGATCAAACATTTCATCTATCCTTGGCAAAGGATAATTGTTCTTTAGTATTACTTTGTTCAACTRCCTGAAGTTGATATAAAGTCTCARCGTCTCATATATCCTTTGCAAATGATATTTGTTCTTTACTGTTACTCTGTTCAATTGCCTAAAGTTGATCCAAAGTCTCAGGTGCACCCCAAGGYGACACACTTGGGATTATATATCCCTTCTTTATAAGTTCTTCAAGTTAAATATGAAACTCCTTTAGTTMTGTCATCCTCATCTTGTAMGGAGTCTTGGATACAGGTGTTGCCCTGTTGGGCCCTTCGTTTTGATAAATAGAATTTACGCAAGCTATCGTGGAKTTAGACAACCAAGTAAAGGAAGGAAAAGAAGGCTGAGTGAAAGAGCATGCAATAGAAAGGCGCTGGAACAGAAAACAATTAGAGGCCAACATACAATCAGTTTTGGCAGTTGTATTTGGAACATAATCAAGAAGAGGAGAGAGCTCACGAGTTCTCAAGATGAAAAATAAGAGGATTGTAATTAGGTTGGGTAATGAGAGTTGAGTAGTATCAACTAGGTTTTGAGATACATTAGAAATGTAGGGAGGACTAGTTTTGTATTACTATAGAGGTAGTAAGGGCAAGGGACTGGAGAGAATATGATCTGATCTTGTACTATCTTGAGATGTCCTTGTTGTTTCTCTCTAGTATGAATTTGTATATGTATGAGATAAGCTGCACATGTATTATGAGTAAGGACTTTATTATAATAGAATAATGATGGAGATAAAATTTGAAAGAAGACCCATGTTGATCCAGATTTTGATCCAAGAGCCTGATGGGGCTCAGAAAGGCCTAAAACTCAAAGTTCTCAGAATGGATTCAAAATAGACGTGTGTACATGCCTCATTGATATGAACCCAATGCAACTTGAACGGGCTCAAACAAATGTTGTATGCTCAAGTTATGGTGATCTTCTCGTTTTTCCAAACATGAAAAAAAATGATGATTGTATAGTCCGTACAGTGCCACGTGGCAGTTGACTATACAGGTCATATGACCGTACAACTAACGTGGTAGGAACTATTGGAAGCTTTTGGAGGTGACATATGGTAGGATGATTGGGCATATGGACGTCAATGTGGATAGGTACAGGTGGACCAATCCAAGAGTGACATGTGTCACCCTTGTAGTGGTGACATGTGGCACATCTGTACGGATGATGTGGCCCACCCAAACGACGACACRTGGCAGACAGGGAATGGGTGAGTATGCTGGCAAGGTAGGTGACATGGCTGACACCTAGGCAGATAGTTGGTCGAATGAGTTTGTGACACATAGTATATTATGTGGACGAATGGTGGGGTTCCACGTGGCCCAGACATGGKCTACCAYGTGGCACCCAGTCATTGGCTAAAGTGTATGGTAAAATTTTGTTGGAGTTCYGGGGAGTCAACCACGCGACCTCCCATCAAGTTAGAATCTTGGCAGGGCTGGGATAGACAGCCCACTCTCATATGAGTATTAACCACATAGTGGTTGAATTATATTTAAAGTTAAATGGTAAGGATTTCCGGCAGAGATAGGGCTGGGGACTAGCCCCCAGCACTGGTGCAATTGTCCACAAGACCTTTCCATATGCTCTCATCGTAAACCATTTTGTGTGTGGATATAACAGTTGGGACTAGCCCCAATTTTATAGTGATCGCATATGATCGTTGTTTATTGTTGGTGTGTTTAATGTGGGTTAGCACCTGATCAGTTGGGTTAAYCTGCCGACCAAGTTGCTAAACCYTGGGCTATGTCATCGGGGGCTCTATCCAGTCTGAGCACGTGGGGGCTAAGGGACCAGGCCACATGGCCTTCAATGCGACCAAGAGCTGAKAAAATAAGAGCTAGCATGACAGGTGTTGCACTAGCCACATGCACAACAACTATATGGCCAGGGGCCAACAAAAKGGGTTGTGCCCTAATTATATACAAAAGTGTGTTTTGTACTTTGGAATATGGATTTTTTATTGATTTTATATGCAGATTTAGCCCTTTTTAGGGGATATTGGGCCCTTTTTGAGGCCAAATATTGGGGGGAAGTTGGGAGATGGTTACCAACTTCACATATATATAAACCAGGCCTTCTTGAGGCCAGGAGAGGATATTCAAAGCAGGTTTATGATGGAGATTTTCCAAGCCAAATCCATTTTTATACAAGGAATCTGTTGAGGAGCGCACCTTTGCGGGCCATTTCTGGGAGCTTCGGTCATCTGATTTGAGTGTCGTTTCTTTTGTTGGGTTATAGATATCTCGTAGAAAAAGACCAAATCAATTTTGTAACCTTTTGGAACTACTGTGATGTACTTATTGAGATTTGAATAGAAATAAGAAAGCCTCAGCCACTGAGACAAAGGCTCAGAGACGTAGGCAATATTGCCGAACTCTGTTATCACATTGGTGTTTATGGTTCATTGTTGCTTATGCTTCATTTCAGATCTGTGCATGTTTATATGGATGTCACATTTATTCTATAATTCTTTCTATTTCATTAAGATTCCTAATTGGTTAATTAACACATGCTTAATAAATCAACCATAGTCGTGTAAAATATCTTTTCGGATCAAGTGGTGTCAGAGCTAGTTGATGTTTGGATTTGAGTTTTGCATGTTAACCAGGGAAAAACTACTTCATGGTGAAGGGGAGCTTGCTGAATAGAATCCATTGACTGGATTGAGAAAGATAACTTCTCAAAGCGATAAGATGGCATCGAAAGAGGGACTTTCTTAGGATGAGAAAGAGTTTTGAAAAACTTTATTTGCTATGTCAGAGATGATGAAGCTTTTGTATGAGGATTACTTGGAACGAAAGAGACCAGTTCTTGGTGAATCGTCAAAGGGAAAAAGTAAAGAAGGAGAGGATCCTCCTCAAATTCCTCTTTCACCTCCATCATCACCTCCTTCTTCTTCAAGTTCAAGTTCTAAATCCAATGCAAAGAAACATGTCCATAAACATAAGAATGAAATGCCTTTATTAAAACTTGATGTTAAACTCAAATTACCCATGTATGATGGTGAAGTTAATGCATAGAGACTTGACAATTGGGTTAGACAGATGGAGGTCTATTGCAGTGTGCAACAGATCAAGGATGAGGCCACACAAATCAAGTGGGCATCATTGATACTTGCAGGCACAACATTCATCTGGTGGAAAAGCAAGTTGTAAAATGGCACACAAAAAATGGGTAATGTATTTCCATCATGGAAAAGTTTTATTTCTGCACTTAGAAATAAATTCTATCCTTTGGGTTATAAAGAGAAAGTGTTAATATAATGGCAAGATTTAAAACTAAGAAAAGGACAAACAGTGCAAGAACACACAGATGGCTTTTGTAAAATGGCATTGATGTTAGACATTCCTTTACATACCCAAGAAACTCTTATGAAGTATATAGGAGGTTTACCTGCACATATTCGAAATACTTTATTCATGTTTGGACCAACTAATATTGATGAGGTTTATGTTCAAGTGACATACATTGAAGTAGGGAAAACAAGTGTTGGTGTATCAGGGGAATCATCTTCAAGGAAAGAGGACAAAAGGAAGTGTCATGGTAAGAAGTCAAATGCAGTGACGAGAAAGGAAGATAAGCCCTCTTGCAAGAATTGCAAGAAAGAGGGGAATGATGAGGACCGTTGTTGGCAATTGCATTCTGAGAAGAGGCCAAAGTGGTTCAAGGAAAAGAAAGGGAGGCAAATAGTTGCAGAAACAACACGAACCACAAACTTGGGATCGGATTCAGGTGACAAATCTAAGGTCTCATTGGTTGGTATGACAGGTAAAATTGGTGAAGGGATTAATTGTATAAGTAACTTGTTTCACATCAGGGTCATCATGAGGAACAATAAGGTTGATACATTGATAGATAGTGGATATCAATATAACTTAATTTTAGAGGAATTGGTTAAGAAATTGGGATTAAAAACGAAGATACATCATAAGCCTTACACACTTAAATGGATAAACAACATGTTGGTTGTGGATCCTGATTATCTTCCTGATTCAGATGTCCTTGCTTTCAGTCATGTTTATACCCCATGAAGTATTTACACCCCAGAAGTATGTACACTCTTCCACGTGGGGGAGTGCAGAGGGGGGTAGTGAACAGGGTTATAGTAGATGTCATTCTGATCACTGTGTTTATTTTAAAAGGATAGAAAATGGAAGCTTTATTATCTTGCTATTGTATGTAGATGACATGCTTGTTGCAGGGACTAATATGCAGGATATAAATGTGCTCAAGAAGAAATTAGCCAATTCATTTGCGATGAAGGGTTTGGGTGCCGCAAAGAAAATCCTTGGCATGAGAATAACAAGAGACAGGAAAAATTGCAAACTGACATTGTCTCAGGGTGTGTACATAGAGAAGGTGTTGGAGAGGTTTAGAATGCAGAATGCAAAACTAGTTAGTACAACTTTGGCCAGTCATTTCAAATTAACTAAGGAAATGTGTCCCAAGACACAGGAGGAGATAGAATACATGTCCAGGGTCCCTTATTCATCAACANACACTTTTCTACAGGGATATGTTGATTCAGATATGGCAAGTGATAAAGATAGCAGGAGGAGCACCACAGGGTATGTTTTTACTATAGGTGGAACAACAGTAAGTTGGATTTTGAAACTGCAAAAGGTTGTTGCACTTTCAACAACAGAGGCAGAGTATGTTGTTGATACAGAAGCTAGTAAAGAGATGATTTGGTTACAAAGGTTTATGGAGGAATTGGGAAAGAAGCAGGAGAACAACAGGATGTACTGTGACAGTCAGAGTGCCATTCACCTTGCAAAGAACTCAGGCTTCCATTCAAAGACTAAGCATATATAGTTGAGGTACCACTTCATACGATCCACCTTGGAATATGGACAATTGAAGCTGGAAAAGATACACACTAGCCAGAATCCTGTAGACATGTTAACAAAGGGAGTAACCAAGGAGAAACTGAGTTCCTGCTCAGTTTCAGTTGGTCTTCAAGAATGAAGTTGAAAATGAGAAATTTGCCAGGTCCAATAAGGTTCAGAGTCTAGCATATACAACAGCAGTGGAGTTGTT
>JASDQU010108933.1:107153-121050 GCA_032191745.1 Picea mariana
AGTGATGTCATCTAGATAAATCACCACCAAATTATCTTTCTCCCTAATGAAGGCTATGTCCATGGCTCACTGAAATGTTTCTCCTACATTCATCAATCCAAAAGGCATTTTGGCATACATGAATGTTTCCCAAGGAGTGGTGAAGGTTGTTTTTTCTCTATCCTCAGGTAGGATTGATATTTGATTGTAGCCATAAAATCCATCAATCATGGATATCCTGGATGCACCAGTTACCTTCTGCAATATGTGTTCCATCTTAGGTAGGGGGTAATTGTCCTTTCTTGAGCTCCTATTTAGGTTCCTGAAATCAACACAAAGTCTGATTTCTCCACTCTTCTTTCTTATTGGCACCAGATTAGCCACCCACTCAGAATAGCTCAGAGGGACTATGATTTGAGCATCCAACAACTTCATTACTTCTTTCTCCATGACAGGAAATAATGTTGGATTAATCTGTCTTATATTATGCCTGAATGGCATAGCCTCTTCTTTCAGTGGGATCTTATGCTCAATGACATTTGTGTCATATGTCTTGAGGTCTTCGTAGGTCCGGGCGAACACATCAACAAATTATTTTAATAATTTAGCATAATCAACTCTCTGCTCCCTTAACAGGTTGCTTGACAACTTAACAAACTTAGGATCCTTCTCTGTGCCAATATTTCATTCAGTTACATCATCATCCTCATTTGAAACCTTACCCTTCACTGCCACATCATTCCCATTGAACAATCTTTCTAAAGGAACTAGTCTCTTTGGAATGTGATTGCTAGGCAACTGAACAATATGGTGATTAGMAATTTTATTTAAAAATACCTTAGGGTGAAGATCACCTTCGGGATCAGGATCCTGATCAATGTGMAATGTAGAGAACTCATCAATAGACTTGAGGAACCTTTTGATTTCAAGGTCRTCCTCAAAAACCTTCCAATGCTTRACATTKTCAGGTATAGAGGGACTGTATTTTACTTCTATATCATATCTGAGTTTGGGTGGTAGAGGAACTCTGAATTTTCTTGTTGAAACAACCAGAGAATTAGCCTTAGTGTTTTCTCCTCTTGGAATAAATGATATGTTGAAATCTAGGAAAAATCTATCAATGAGGTCCCATACTTCATTCCTATAGCTCCTGAGCCGAGGTTGTTTGGCCTAATAGCTATTTCTGACCTGCTGGATGATCAACTCAACATCACCAAACACTGATATTTTTTTAATTCCCATGTCCATTGCATCCCTCAAACCTACCACAAGATCTTCATACTCTGCCACATTGTTGGTAGCTTCAAATTCTAATTTGTATGACAGGGAAATGGTTTCCTGAACAGGGGAAACAAAAACTATTCCAGCTCCAACACCATCCTTAGAGGAAGCCCCATCAAAGAACATTTTCCACATAAAAATAGTTGAAGGAGAATCCTCCTAGGAGCCAATTGGATGCTTTCTGAGTTGAAGGGGAGGCTTAGGGGTGTTGGTTAGCTGCAACAAGCTGGATCCCAAATCGATGTCAAGGGAAAAGATGGGACGATTTGTAGGGTCTGCTTCATCATTGATGATGTAGGCTAGCTGAGCCTCTCTGTACAATCTTCTATGTTCCCCTCCAAAGAATGGAATGGTGGCATATGCATGGTCCATCTGTAATGTTCCTCCAAGCTTTCTTATCCATGACCTTGGCAATAGCATGCCAAACTTGGGAGGAACATCAACTACCACAATGTCCATGACCACACTCTTCATGGGTAGCTGAAACAAGGCTACCACCAAATCTTTGATGACTCCAAGGCATTGCACTCTCCTAGAATCAAAAGACTACAAATCATGATAGGTCTTTGTAACTTCTAGCCTGAGCTCTTCCATGATAGTTTTGGGTATGAGGTTATGAGACAATTATGTAACACCTTATCGTGTATGTTCAGGGATGTGTATAAGGGAGGGGATGAATCATCTCTGTCTTCTACCACGGGAACTAGGATGACTGTTGGCTTTTCATCTTGGAGATTTACTGAGTTCGTGGAATGTTAAGATGGCTCAGGCTGCAAAAGTCTAGAAAGGGATCTTTTAAAATCTTCATGTTTGACCAACTCTGAAATGGGCACAGGGATTCTGATTTTTTGAATTTCATGTTCAAAGCTAAAGGAGGGAGGAGGATTTTGAATTTCCCTTACCTTTGAGACAAGATCTTTGGCTGTTGGTGGGAGATTATGAGTTTTCCTTTCTTTGGTGATATTTGTCACTTGTTTAGTAGGCTTCTCTGCCATGAGGGGTTGATCAATATTCTCTTCTTTCTTCTTTGACCCGAGGTTATATTTATTGGGACTGTTATTATTTTCTTTCTCCCCTTTTCTCAACTCATTTATTTGGTTGTTCATGAGAGATTCTTCATATGCTGCTTGATTCAAATGGGGAAAAGGGGAGGTATCTCCAAAACAATTAATTTCAGGGTCAAGCTCTTCTTCTCCCCTCTCCTCATCACCAACAAGGTTATTTTAAAGAGGGGCTTGAATTAGCTGATCATCTCTGTATCTATTCCTCTACTCCCTTGGCATAATCTGGGGAACATTGTTGTTTGAACTCCTGAAGTTGCCCCTGTTATCACTTTTTTGGGGATTTCTCTATGTCTGCCTCCCTTCAAATTTCATCTTCTCCATTTTTGTAGTTAAGGAATTCACCATCTTGGTAAATTCATCCACTTGAGGATGAGCTATAGAAGAACCATAGGTTGAGGCCTCGGACTTTCATTTCCCTCTGTCTCTATCAGAATTGCTCTTGAGTCTATTAACTACCAACACATTGGATTCTACTTCTAGGGATGCATCTTGCATGTTGTCCAAGGAAATATCTCTTCTTTCTCTAAGAAGGAGGCAAAAATCAGGGTCAAAATCACTAGCATAAGTGATTTTGGCAGAGGCTTCTGAGGGCTTTATTTTAGCAAGGATCTTATTATACATATTATTGAATCTTTTGGAGAAGTCAGAGACAGACTCTCCTTCCTTTCTTTTCAATGATCCAAACTATGTCATGTAGTAAATGAGATCTTTTTATCTCCCCACTGTCTCAAAAATGCATTATCTAAAGCCTCAATCCCAATAATAGATCCAGGGATCAGTCCCCTGAACCATTTTCTAACCTCACCATCAAGGAGTTGGACAAAAACTCTCATCTAGACATCTTAATTTTCAATGTTCAGGTTGTCTGCATAACTGTAGCAGGCAACAAGGTGCTCTTCAATAGTTATGTATTCCTCTCCAGTGAACTTAGGCATGTATTTGAGATAATCTCCAGTAGAGAGAGAATTCAAGGGATGGGGTAGAACTAGAGGGGCATACCTCGCAACCACTATGGCATCCATCCTGTTTATAGGGGGCTTTTCACTTGCCATAGGGATATTAGGTGGAGGAGAAATAGGAGGAGAAGTTGTTCATATAGGGGAAATTGGAACAGAGCTTGCAGGGGGGAAAGGAAACAGTGGAGGATTTAGAGAAAAGGCTAAATGGCTCAAGTCAACAAAGGATTCTCTCTCTATAGTAGCAGCACCAGTAATAGGGGGAGGGGTGGTAAATCTCGAAGTAAGAAATTTTTTTTTGGTCCTAGGTATAGACCAAGGAACATCTTTAGGGGAGAAAGGAGTGACAAGGATTTCTCCCTCCAACACTAGACCAGGAGGGGAAAACTCAACAGGAACACTCCCAAATTTTAAAGTTCTGGAAACCCCAGCACTAGGTATGACAAGGGTGTGAGGGGCAGAAAAAGAAGTTTCTACAGAAGAAGATGGGAGATTATCATAAGTACCTGGTTCAACAATAGAAGCTCCTTGTCAAGAGGCTTTTTACTTTTTGATAATCTTCTCTAGGTCAACTTCAGGCGTATCTAGAGGCAATTGTGGATGAGACCACATGTGTCTACCTTGGGAATCCACAACTGAAACATAAGATCAACCATAATGGAGTCGTCACAATGGAGTCGCCAGGTGCACAACAACAATCTTGGATGGCTCTGATACCTGATGCACCTTTGGAATCAGAGGCTCAATGTTGTTCAATCCTAGGGAAAATCTTCAACTTCATCCCCGGCAACGGTGCCAGAAATGTTAGTGTCAGAAGTCACTCCTAGATTGTAGCAGAAGAAGAGCCCGACGCCCATCAGTTTTATGTCACGATTGGTTTATAAACGGGTGATTGAATTGAAGTAAACTCAATACAATATCATTTTTACTTAGAATTATTGACAAAGGCTATGCATGGACAAGTGAGGTCCTAATATAACTTCATTCCGTAGGTTGTAGTAAAGGTGTGCAGAAGGAAGACAATTGTGAGGAAGTGCAAAGTTATGTTGTGAGGATCAAGCTACCAACAACCCAAAGGGGAATAATTTAAACACAAGAACATTGAAAGGAATCATGATGACGTTACAATAAAACCTTTATATAACACTGTTAGAATGCTTCATGTGACTCAGTCAATCATAAACTCTTTCAACACTAGATGGAAACCAGATGGAATAAGAAGTTGACTTTCATTAGACAAGAAATTTCACATATAGACACTTAACCAGGGAAAACCAATGCTTCATTAAAACTATACAACATGGAGCTTAGCTCTACCAACGATGCCAAAAAAAATTCCAAAAATGCCTACATATACTCAGACTGGCTTGGACTGTCTAGAACTGATTATATCATGCATTCAAGGATTTACATTGACAAGATTCCAGGCTATGCATGGAGACGTTGGACAGACTGCCCATGCATTCATCTGTCAGACGTGATCTATGTCAGAGTGGGCTGACAGTATATCACAGTTCTCTGCTTTTTTCTAACCATGTATTTAAGGAAGGAGATGATGTCTCACCTACCTTTCTAATTTGCATTAACTTCTACCTCAAGAACGGATAGGCCCAAGTCAACTCTGCTCCTTCGTGACATGGTAGCTTTCCTTTGGTTGTTGCTTTGCTGGACTGCTACGAGGGGAAATGACCTGCGAGCGTGGATGAGGATCAGATAGGGAGGGCGATGGTGCCATCAATATGAAGGTGAGGTGAGGGGTGATGAGGCGGAAGTGCCAATTGGTGGAGAAATGGGGGGTTGTGTCACTAGTCAATAAGGGAGTGAAAAGGAGGCCACAATGAGACAAGTCGGGGAGTGGAGACATGACACAGGTGGGAGTGACATGGAGCTCAAGGGTATAGGTGTCAAGAGAAAAGAGGAATAAAGGGAAAGGGGACATGACACCTGGGGGAGCGGAGGACAGGTGAACGAAGGTGAAAGGATAGACGGGAGTGGGAGATGTGACAAGCCAAGGAGATATATGGAGTGGAAGACACATGTGGTGAGAGTTTTTAAGGGGACCCATGCAAAGCCACCCATTCTAGACCCCCCCCCTTATTAAAAGAATAATGGAAAGGGGGGTCCAAAATCTAAACTTAACCATAGATCTAGGTGCTCCAATCCGAGCCATTGAAACCTGGGTGCCCAATTCCACACCCCCCCCCCTCCCCCCTCTTTAAAAGAATAATGGAAAGGGGGGTCCAGAATGGAAACTTGACCGCTGATCTGGGTGCACAAATCCTAACTGCTCAAATCATCCTGTTGTTTAGCGAAATGCACAATTTGTGCCCAAACTTATGATAAGTGAGTTTTGACCCACTTCTTGCCCTCTTTTTTTCAAAGGGGTGTCGCTTCTTGGGGAAAAACTCTCCCAGACACATTTAGGTGATAACACACCCCCTCATCGACTACGCCCACAAAGATTTGGCTCTTATCTCTCTTATTATGGCAGTTCTGCAATTCTCACGCCTCGCGCTTACAACTCTCCTCAGATGGGTAAGATCTCTGTGAGGCGAACTAGATCGCACCAGGCTCCTGAGCCTGCAACCTAATCCTCGAAATCTACCTTTTCTCTTCCAATTAGCTCACTTTCTTTACAAAAATAGTACATCTAATAAAAAACATTACATAGAAATGATCTCAACTCTACAACAGTAGTAAATATCAACCTTAGAGAACCTCTTCGAACTCTTCTATGATACCTTCGTATCTATATTTATAGCTATCGGGCTCTTCAACCATTTACACAAAAACCTTACAAAAACCCAAACCCTACTGTCATTAGGTCTTTCTTCTCTACATGCATTCATCGCTTCCTTCCAGCTGTCACCTCCTTCTTGCATGCGCTTGTGTTGTGCTTCTTGCCAGTTGTCAGTTTCCTCCTACACACTTTCTTTCCCACAATTTCTCTTCCAGCTATCATTCTTCTTTGTGCACACTTTCTTTCCTACTTCAGCCTGCTACCAACAGGACCCCAACACTGACATGTGACTCATCCCGAGTCACCTAATATTTCTGAGTTGCCTCAATCTCTTCGGTGATCATATGGAATTTTTCCCTCAGCTATGTTGCTTTTGTCAATGCTTACGTGTTATTCTCCTTAATGGTATCCATTACCTGAACTTCCACTTTGTCTCTCAGTAGTCCTACACATTCTGCCTATGTCAGTGCCATCTGTGTTCTATCTACTTCTGCCTATGCGAGTACTTCTGCTACCTGTTCCTCTTGTGGTTCTATTTGAGCCTGACGTTCATGTTTCTGTGTTTGCGTAGTGATAAGTTCTATATACATATTCTTCAACTCATGTGTCCCCTTGATGTGTTCTGGGATTGGTATAGTATTTTTCCTTTGTTTGAGTTCTTGGATCGCTGCATTGATCCTTTTGTCTGCCTTGTCCCAACATTGAACTTGTGGATCCTCCTCCAGTCTTGTCCAAAGTTGCATTGCTTTGTCGAGAAAGTGAGTTTTCATGCTAACCTACTTCTCCATCTCATGTATTTGCATTATTGTTGCCTGCCTCCTTTTCTCCTTTACTGCCAGTGGAGTTGTTGGTGTTAGTTGTTCTTGGAGATCCCCAATCTCCTTCTGGTATCGAGCAATTGCATGCACAATTTGGTCGATCTTTTCTGTGGTTGGGAGTTCATTTCCTTGCGTAGTGTTTGGAAGTTTCCCAAAAATTTCTCCCACTCTGCATTCCAATTCATTCTCGTGTTTCGTCTTCTTCTAAGTTTCAGATTTGGTCTGCTCATACTCTTTTTCTAGCGCTTCCTGCTACTTTGTTTCTTTTTGTAGCTCAACTAAGTTTTTATGTGCTCGACACTGCATTTTTTGGTCGACACTAACCTGCAATTTGTGCAGTGCCCTTGATGGCATCTATGTTAGGACCAATTGGATGTGGTCCAAATCCTTCAGTGGTGTTTGTCCCACTATTTCATCCATTCTTAGCATACTTGGTTTTATGTGGACCATTGTGTTTTCATGTAGCATTGTGAGGGATGGGTCTCTTTCTTTGGCCTCCACTCTTTCGTTGGTTTGTGTTGTTGATGGATCTATGCCTCTGCTGCTAGTTTCTCTTTGGGCCTCTCCAAGTGTCTTGAGGAGCTATCCTATTTCTACCGTCTATTTTTGTAGATTATCCCTGTGATGCGTTGCGTGGTCGAGGTATTCTTATAGACAATCCTAGACCATTCTAGTGATCATTTCTTCCATCGTCCTCTGTGATCATATAGTCTGGTGATGCTCGTTGTGCTTTTGATTTATTACACGCACCTATGACCTGTACAGTCAGTCTCTTAGTTCCCCCTTACTCTTGTGTGATGGGGTTGTCTCCTATGCTCCCTTATCTTGTTTTGGTTGTTCGTTGGTATCTTTCTACCCCTTCTGGGTTCTTGTCTTCTTTGACCCTTATTTTTCCTAAGTCATTTTGTTTTGGATCATCCTTGGTTTCTTGGGCACTGGGATTTGTGGAAGTTGTGTTTATGCCTGCACTGCTTCTCCTTCTACGGGTCCTTCTGGTACTTCCCGAGGAATGGATGGGATCCTCCATTCATCGGGCCATTCGTTGATGACCATTTCTATATCACCTTATGTGTTGCAGTAGTGCATTGGTAGCCATTATTTATATGGATCCTACCTTGGTTGTATCCACATGGCTTGACATGTAGCCCAGAAGTTAGCAATGTCCCCATATCGCGCGACAGATTCTAGTGTTATTCTCCATGACTGGCTAATAGCTTCCTGCATGTACTGTAGGTATGATTCAAATATGATTCCATTTTCCCTCTTCTGTTTGGCCTGTGGCCCAGATCTTAGTACTAGGTATCTTGCTCCAACTAGTTGTGGTCTAGTAGAAAAAACTACATACTCTAGTTCCCGCCATCCCATGAAGGCTATGAGGGTGAGAAGCCATGAGTAATGGAATTCTGTGCCGAATTCCTATGTGTCCTTTCAGTCCACTTGGAACAAGTTTAAAAGATAAAGCACCCAGCTCATGAAGGTTCCTTCTATGTAATGAGCTGCAACTATGATGACTCCTACCAGTACTTCATTTTTTCGGCATTTTCTTAACAACTTACAGGCTAAGATTTTTGTGCCTAGTTGTGTTGCTGCATTGTTGATCCGTTTGATTATAATGCCTCTTGTGCCCCTGGTGGTACCATATTTATTCTTCATTTCCTCAAATAGCACTTTCTCCTTGTATTTATCATCCAAAATCAGTGCAAGATCCATACCCCAGCCGGGTAGTCCTATTATCTACGCAATAAGATCAACTGTTATGTGGATGGGTTTGTCCAGCCATATATCCCCTCCATGCATAACTGCTAATAGATGCTTAATATGTTGTCACATAATAGCCTTTACTAAAGTGAAAAAGTTTCAACAAACCTAAAATGTCGGCTCGATCTAGTCCAACTGCCCACTGATGTGGCTAACTGATTGTTTCTCCAAGTTGGTTGACCACTATGTTCTGCATAAAGACCCTTGGCGCAAGTTTTGGGTACTTGGTGTCATATGATATGTCATGGTAGGAATAATTGAGCTCCCTGATGTGACCCAATAATTGTAGCTCTACCTGTACTCCATATGGTATGTGTGGTATCACTATTTCTGTTGCTGGTTTCTTGCGAGGTGAGCTCAGTATCAGAACTCTATCTTCCTGCTGTGGTGGTTGGTACGAAGTTCCAGCAATTCCTAGTTGTTTCTATGTAAGCCATTCTGGCCAAGCCGAGGTAGTTCCGGTGGTCTCTTCTATTGGTTGACTGAGGTTGGGTACCTGCGACTCATCTGGTTGTCCTTCCAATCCTTGATTCTCTGTCATGTCATTACCTTTTGCGGTTGGTTCAGTGCTTTCTAGTTGCACTTTCTGCTAGGGTTATTCTTCCTCTTTATGAGGTTCCTGCACCTCTACTTGCGTGTCCTCTTTCATTTCCTCTAGTTGTGGTTGTTGAATCTCCTCTAGTATCAGTGTAGAGTTCACTAGTGGTATCTCTGGGGATGGGATCTCATCGATATCAATGATGTCCGGTTGTTGTTGTTCATTTTCTTCTAGCAGTCCTCGTGACCCAGTCTAAACTCTGGTCAGTCTGGCCTAGTTCAGTGGAATTCAATGGTGCCATAGTGGTGAGTGTCAAACATATGCTAACTTTAGAGGATTGTGGTGTCGCTCTGTTTGTTCGAGATGATGTTTCTCTCTCTCCGTTCTCCTTTCGCAAATAGACTAGTTGCTTCTATGCTCGCATGTTGTATGGGCTTGTCATGAAGCTTATCAAATATGCTTCCTCCATGATGCTATTAATGCACCATAACTATGTGTTCAATGCATTTGTGGCAGTTTTGTACTTGCCATTACACTTTTCTTGTCATTTCCAATTGGTGTGTTTAATGTGACGTTCCATCAAGTCCTTGTCGTGCCTTAGTTCCACTTAATGTTGTCTTGTTATCCTTCTTTTTCCGACGTTCCTTTTCCCACTTGTTTGTCTTAGGCATGTAACTATTTCTCCTACCTTTACTGTGTTCGTGTTTCAAGCATCTTGTGGATTTTTCGTGGTTTTTTGTTTTTTACTGTGCAGTGGGTGGTCGATTGTCCTTGTACAACTTCAATTGGCTCCCGTTGATCATTCCTCTAAGGTCTGTGCCTGCTAAATCTCTTAACTATATAGCTCCACCGTCTATTATAGATTTGACCTTGTATGGTCCTAACCAATGCATTCTCATCTTTCCTGGGTGCTGAAATGATTTGCTATCATAGAGCAATACTAGATCTCCTTCCGTGAAAGTCTTCTTCTTAATTTGTCGATCATGCCATTATTTGTCTCTGGCCTTCTACACTTGTTGATGGAATCCTGCTAGGATTTAGTCTTCCTCCATTGCTAACAGTTGGTTCAGTCTTTCTTGTATTGCACCGCATTTTTTCATTTGTGTGATAGCGACTACACGTAACTTGGCTACTAAAAATTCTAATGGCACTACTTCTTCTTGGCAGTAGATGAGTTTGAATGGTGTGTGCCCTGTCAACTTCTTACATGTCATCCTATACGCCCATAATACTGCTGCCATTTTGAGGTCCCAGTCGTCTCTGTTGATGTTACAGATTTTTGTCAGTGCATTCTCTAGAATTTTGTTGAAGGCTTCTATTGTGCCATTCGCCTGTGGGTGATCCGGTGTGCTTCTCTGGTGGTGAACTTCAAATTCTTCGAGCATCATGTGGATGGTGATATTTATGAAATGCATGCCTTGGTCACTCATAAAAACTCTTAGGCACCCAAACCTAGTAATTACTTGTTCGAATAAGAATTGTGCAGCGATCTTTGCATTGCAGTCTTTTACTGGTGCAGCTTCCACCCATCGTGTTAGGTATTTTTTCATGGTGATGATGTATCTTGCCCCTGTTCTTTTGGATGGTGGGTTAATAGGTCCAACAAATTCTATTTCCCATTTATCAAATGCCTGTAATGTCACTTGCGGTCATAATGTCATCTCATCCCTTCTATTGGGTTTGCCTACCCTTTGACAGACATCGCATCCTTGATAGTACACTTTCGAGTCTCTATGAATCATTGGCCACCATAATCTTGCGTGGAGTACCTTTTGCACAGTATCTTTTCCTGCATAGTGTCCTCCTTCCAATCCCTCTTGGGCTTCTGCTAAAATTATTGGTCGTTTGTGCTCTAAAACATACCTTCATAAAATGCTATCTATGCCCATTTTATATAGATGTCCTACAATCAGTTGACAGTCAGCTGCGCGAACTACCAGGTTCTTCTTCTATGCAGTGGTATAATCTTGTGGCATGGTAGTTGTTCTCAAGTACTGGATGATCTCTATGAAGTGGTCATCAACAATATGTACTGATAATAATTGTGCATCCGAAAATTTGTCTTGTAAGCTCGTGGGTTCTTCTCCATTTGTGACCCGTGATAGGTGGTCAGGTCCTGCATTTAGTTTTCCTGGATTGACAATTACTTTGAAGTCAAATTCCTGAAATAACAGTAACCATGGACAGATTATCCCCCCCAACATTGGCTTGTTGACTAGGTATTTTAGGTTTGAGTGATTTGTAAACATCTTAAAATGTTTTCCCAATAGGTAGTGTTTGAACTTCTGAAGTGCGTAAACCATAGCTAGGCCTTCTCCTTCCATAGTGTTATAGTTTTGTTCTAAGTCCAATAGTTTTTTTCTTGCGAATGCTATCGAGTGATCCAAGTCTCCAGCTCTTGGCTACTCTAAGATAGCTCCAACTTCTATCGTTGATGCATCTACATGCACATGGAATGTCCTGCCCTAGTTTGGAAATACTAATATCGGTGCAGTGACCATATTTTGCTTCAGGGTATCCAGACCATGTTGAAACTTGTCGTTTCATTGGTACTTTGTATCCTTCCTTAGCAGTTTTTTCATTAGTGTTGTGATCTGTGCATATCCTTTGATGAATTTATGATAGCATCCTATGTGTCCTAACGTCACTCATAGCTGACAGACTATTTTTGGTGCTTGTAAATTAACGATGGCTGTAATCTTTGTCGAATCGACCAATATCCCTTTATTGCATACTATATGACCCAATAGTATCCCAAACGGTGTTCCAAATATACATTTATTTATGTTTAGTGATATCTGACACTGTCTGTATCGCTCTAGAATCAAGCGTAAAACTTCCACATGGTTTTTCAATAGACTATAGACTATCTAGGCATCTAGGTATACTTCAAGAAACTGATGGATGAATTCTTTAAATGTTTTGATAACCACTCTGGAGAATATTGTTGGTGCATTCTTTAGTCCAAATGGAATGACTGTATATTGGTAAGATCCCCATTCCATCACGAGCATGGTCTTGCATCTATCCTCAAGTGTTATCTTAATCTGATGGTAGCCTAAGAATCCATTAGTGAATGAGTAAGCTTCGTGTCCCCCCACATTCTCTAACACTTCATCCATGAACAATGTGGGGAATGGCTCATGTAGGAATGCATAATTCAATTTCCTCAATTTGACGCATATCCTAATCCCTCTTCCCTTTTTCTTGTCTTGTACGACCATCAGGATTATCCATTCTGATTCCTCAACTAGTTCGATTATGCCGACTTCAAGCATCCAGTCGATATCCTCTTTAAATTTCTACTTATATATGGGGTTCAGTCTATATGGTCTCTATCTAATCGGTCTCACTTCGGGTCTGAGAGGTATTTTCATCTCTCCCAGTTCTCCTGCTATGTCGTTCATCTCTATAAATGTTGTAAGAAATAAGTCATTATATTTGCACAACAATTCAATAATGATTTCTACTGTTGGCTCATCCCAATATTCTCCAATGATGGCTATTTTGGAACGTTCCGATGTTAACATTCTTTACCTTGATTAGTGTGGAAATAACTTCAGATTCTATGGGTGGTCCTTGTTAATATTATGGTAGCTGCGGGAGGTATTTACCCCCACGTGTGAACCTGACGAGAATAGAAGACTCTGGGAAGCAAGTGAAACCCTAATGAGTTGGATAATAACCCTAGAATCCTTGTCGGCTCAAGAAGAAAATTTATATTAGCCTATTAGCCTCCAAGAGAAGAAGTCGGCCATAATTAATAATAATATACTGAACAGACACATACCCAGAAAGAGAAGTCGGCCCCAGTAAACTGGCAGGACTACTATAAATACAGGGCACCAATTTTCATTTGACACATCTCAGGACTGCAGTTTTCCCAGTTGGTGCGCACTGCAGTTGCAGTCTGGTGCATAGGTTTGTAGAAGGGTTGTAGGTGCAGTTGCAGTAGCAGCTAGTTTTAGTTTTGGCTTGAATATCTCTTGGCTAGGGTTTGGAACATCTGATCAGTCTTTTATGATGCGCTATCCTTGGGGATTGATGCGCTACTCTTTGTTTGGCTATCTATCCTAGGGTTTTCTTCTGGAGGAATTCTCAGGTCAAGGTTAAGGTGCTCGGAGGGAGGCTTCGGCCTATGGTTGGGTGATGAGGGTATCGTCAATGGTAAAATGAGCACACCATCTTCTATATTCTAACAGGTTATGGGCCCACACCCCTTCAATCAGCCTAAAATGCTGGAAGGAAACATAGCCGCTAGATATTGAGCTCGTTGAGGAACTATCGCTAGGATTACTAGCAGGAGCAGTTTACAGAAACACTGCAGCTAGGGTTACTAGCAAAAGCAGTTGTAGAAACCCTAAACCTCTTATCGAGGAACCTTAAGTGATGATATTGACCTAATCTCTGGATAGATCAGTGTGCCCTAGCCCAGTGCATCTCCTGGTACACTCAGAAGGCCAAGACGTGAAGTTTGGATTTCTGGTCAAATCTAGGGTTTGACCAAGTCAAGCAAGCCATGACGAACTCTATGAAGTTTGAGAACAATCTAGAAGGAGCCTCCAACTTCAGAGCATGGAAGACAAGGATTGACCTCATCATTTCTAAGAATAAAGTGTTGGATATTGTGAAAGGAAAGATTGTGAAGCCAGAGTTTAAAGAAGGAGAAGAGAAGGAACTGCAAAACATTGAAACTATGGAGAAGTTCAAAGACGTTGACATCAATGCCATGAGTATCATAGTGGATTCCATAAAATACCACT
>JASDQU010108934.1:1072-30852 GCA_032191745.1 Picea mariana
GTGTGTATCCTCTCTCCAGGTGAGGGAGGTGATTGTTATTGAAGAGGTAGGTTTTACCAAGCCTGTGAGTGACTCTCTCCAGGTGAGAGACTGAATGGAGGAAGGAGAGAGCTCCTTGAAGGAACCCTGTAGCTACCACAAAGCTCAGAGATTTCCGGTCCAGTCTGTTGTTCAAGCCCAAGGCAAGGGAGGTTAATAGCCGAAGGACTATCTAGGTGACAGAGAAGGTGTATACTCTTGGGGTGGGACAGGCATGTGGGGAAGGAGAGTCTGTGGGCAGTGGGCATAAGTGGTTCCTGGGAGAGAATCCTCCTTCTTTTACGTGTATTCTTCCTGTAAACCTTACCTAGCCTAGGATTCCATACCTGGTGGAGCTTAGTCCCATCTTCGGGGTGACTTACTGTTGAGAGTGATGAGCATTGTGGTCTAAGGGTGGGAGGTTCATGGAAGGTGTACACGCAGTTGGTGGTGCGTGGCAGTTTCAAGGATAAGTGTCAATATGTTTTGTAATTCTACAATTAATTAAATTTTCATACCTATGATTCTTGCAATGTTATCATGTATTTTGTTGTGCATATGAATTATTTTTATTCCATTAACTCTGAAATGGTAGCATTAATTCTGTGTTTAACTATAATTAAGTGTTTCAAGTTCATTAGAATGCATAATGTGTTACAGAAGTGTTTTTCCATGTAGTGGCATTGGCCCGACCGTGGGGTTGATGGTCGGGGTCATTACACCTTGCATACCCTGTCTTTGGTTTTGCAAGCAGTCCAAAATAAACTGTTTCTTTGGGATGGGTTCTCTGAATCCTTTTCTGGTTTCAAGGGAACTTTCCTCATCATCAAAGATCTTTTTCCCTCAGTGTCCTCTGCCTCAACATTCTGTCCTTGAGCATTGACAATGTGAGTTTCACCACCGTCTTTCTTCCTATCTGGACACTCATAGGATTTATGTCCGATTTTTCCACAGACAAAGCATTTCACTTCACCTCCTCTGCCTCTTCCTCTTCCTTTGGCTCAAGGAAAAGTATTTCTATCAGCATATTGCCTCCCCTGTGAGCTTCCTCCTCTCTCAGATTGAGTTTGAGGTTTCTTCCCCTCTTCTTTGGGTTTCTAAGTTATGTCCTTGGCAATCGTCTTGCCTCTTCTTTGACTTCTGCCTTGGCCTCTTTTACCTTGCTTTCGGCTCAGCTTCTCTTCATCTTTTAGATCCATCTGATAAGCATCTTCTATGGTTCGAATGGTCTTCATGCTCATCTCATCCTGAATGTCATATCGTAGACCATTCATATACCTAGAAACTTTCTCATCATCGCTTTCCCGATGACCTGCTCTGATGTTTATCCTATAGAACTCTTCAGTGTATTCTTTCACTGACATCAACTTCTGTCTCAAATTTTGCATCCTCCGAAACATATTTATTTGTTAATCTATGGGTATAAACTTGGCTTTCATTTTTGCAACCATTCTATCCCAACTTTTGATTTTCTGCTTGCCCTTGCAACGTCTATCAGCCTCCAGTTCATCCCACCACAGTGTTGCATGCCCTTTAAGTATAGGAATGACATGTTTGATTTTCTTGTCTTCCTGGACATCCTCATAGTCAAAGTATTTGTCTAGAGTTCTAATCCAGTCTAGAATCTCTTCAACATCCAAGTTGCCTTCTTACATTGGAATGTCCATTTTTGCACTAGCACCTATCCTAGCAACAACCTTGAATAAGCGTTCTTTTGCAGCATCTTCGACTGCAAATTCTTCATTTTCACCTTCATTTTCAATTTCATCTTCACTGATATTCCCAACGTTAATCGTGCACCTCTGTGCTGTCTCCATAGCATCAAGCCTGAAACGTAATTCACGCATTTCTCTTTCCACTGCTATATCAGGCATTGTCCTTTCTCTTCTTCTCGGCGGCATGGCTGTAAAATTCCTCTTTTCTCTCTGCTACAGAAAGAAAAGAACTTTTTCTAGGCTCTGATACCATAACTGGTGCAGACCTCCTACCCTCAGGCCGAGATCCACGTAGGATCTTCTCTAAACCTCGACAAAGGTTAATTAAACTCCTTGCCTAAGCTCGCAAAGGATTTCAGGTCTCGTGAGTTGAGGTGCTTCGAATACTATGCCCTAAACCTTGGCAATAGCCGAAACATGAAATGCAAATGGGATAAGGTGTAAGCCCCTCTCTTCAGCCCCTTTTCCTATAGGACCACAGCCAAGCCTTATGCAAGCACCTTTCACAACTCGCAACTTCGCGAGTTGGAGCACCAACTTCTCGTGCCCTCCACTTGTGAATCCCTGAAACGTGATCCGTCAATGAAGGTTGACTCTACCCAAAGCGATGGGCGCACACCACTTGTCAGTCCTTCTTTACTCTACTTACAGAGTGAGTTCTTGCCACCTATCCATACGGATTTTCCATCTTTCACAACTCAAGTGGGTAACCAACAACCATTCCTCTTCCTTTATTGATCCTCGACTCTAAAATCGTACCTTTGGCGAGATCGATGACTGTGTGCCTCCCTCGATCCAATGGTCCTGGCTGTATCGGGATTTAACCAATCAGAAATTTACAACACTTGACCCAAACCACTGGTCACTCGATTCCCCAAATTTTGATACACGAATTCACATACGAGATCAACGGTCCTTGTTGATACAGATCTGACAGTCACTACTCCTCCTGAGCTTATGAGTGTTGAAAAGACACTCAGTCCTAATCTCTTCATTGTTCTAAGAGATCCAATGGTTCACGGGATTTCGGCACTTCCTCCTGAAGCGATTCAACCGTCCGATTCAACTTCTCAAGGACTTCTAGCCAAATGACTTCGCCTCCTTCCTCCTGAACTTAACTCCTGTGAAACAATTCAACCTCTGTCTCCCTTTGGAACAATTGAAAGGTTATAACCCTCCTAAGATTTTAGTTGCAAACTCAAGGCCTCCAAAAGGGTCCCTACACGCACTCCTTCCGGCAACTTTCAAATAATCTCCGGTTATTTTGGGTCTTTGAATCCGTCCTTGCAACAATAGTCTCTCAAATTCTCTCTTGGATTGGTAAAATCCAAGACTCCACCCAGCTTGCACACACCTTGCATGGCTTGCTAGCACTCTTTGCCTGTAAAGACACAATTTGAATCTTCTCTGAGGGTTCTGAGATGAAACACAGAACTTGGTCGACACACTCCTTGCGGACCCTCCACTGCACTCTTTGCAAGAGTTCTCAAAAAGAGAAACAACTGAAACTCATTCTCCCCTTACATAGAATTCAAACATTCAACATAGAATTCTAGAGCATACACACACACATTGGCATTGAAATAGATTGCACACAGAGAATTCAAACAAGCCTGCAACATACCATTTAACAGGTGGTTCCAACAACCATAACAAACACATAGATTGGAATCAAAACTTTCTTCTATTAATTCCAGTGCTCCTGTACATGGCAAATAACAACTAAAATGCATAAAATTCTTTGTCCTCCTATATTCTTCTCTGCAGGTCTATAGCTTATGAATTCTTAATTATGTTACAATGATACAAGGGTTGAGGGTGTCTATCATCCGTTTCCCCTCTTACCTCCTATGCTCCTAAAACTGTCTAATCTATTAAATTAAATCTACGTACTTGCATTCATTACGCATAAATGCCTCTACATTCGATAGATGAGAGCAACGCTCAAGATCTGTTTACAATCTCCAAAACAGAAAGGTAAGTACGCTTCCCTGGCTATTACATTAATGTCCATTCATTAATCTTCAAAACACTTCAAAATGTGCGCTGGTGCTTTTCCAGCTGTCTCCTTTGGTTAGGCGCGCCCCTTTGGCTCTAGACAATGCTCCTGCATCAATGCAGTGTGTATGTGAGGAGATGATGGTTGTATGCTTGTGCTTGCTATTGTAATTCTCCTTTGAATAATAAGAATACTAATTATCATTGCTGGTGGTTTTTTCTCACATTGGGTTTCCACATAAATCACAGTGTCAATTTTGTGATTATTGTTCTCGATTTAATCTTGCTTGTTGATGCTATAGTTTTGTATGCTTTGTTTTGCTTCCTCTTCCTAACAATATATGCCTCCCTAATCTCCTTGCATTTTTTTCCCTTTGACACTATTTTATAATTTGATAATTAGCTCATCACTTTTCTAAAACTTTGAACATGAGAGACACCTTGCCATCAAAATTCCTAAATTTGGTGCAAGACAAATGCCCCCAAACCAACCATATAAGCAAAGAGAGAATAGTTAATATATATATATATATATATAATGATTAAAATTTGTAGTTAGATTTGTGTTAATCTATATTAATTGTTAAATAAAATCAATTATAATGAAAAGATTAATTATCTCAATTCAGGTGCCCATCACTAGATCTATATCACACTTAGAGAAGCTAGTGACCACGTGGGAGGGCACATGGCTCTAGGACACACTTAGCCTCACGTCACTGTCACCTTATGCAAGTAATTAAACAGTAGCCGGGGGTTATTGCTCTGACCAAGCATGCACTAACTATGATAGTGATGGACATGAAGAAAAATCCGTGGGGAAAGAATCGCAGTGATCCGGGCATGAACAAGAGGTTTGTATCGTACTAGAGCACAGTTAGAAATGGCAACACTCCAGCGCATTTCTCAGCAGTGAGCGTTGAAGGAAAAAGAAGGATAAGAAATGGCAACACTCCAGCGCATTTCTCAGCAGTGAGCGTTGAAGAAAAAAGAAGGATAGATGTATGGGAATTTAGTTCGTCAAAAACCCCACAGTACACACGCGATTATTACTGTTGGAGAAGGTCATGACCCTATAATCGCAACACCACTACATCATTTTGAATTCTTGGTTGGTTAATTTTTTAATTCTTGGTGGCCAAGAAGGAATTCGAAGCCCAGACGGGCAATCAAAGAAAAGGGGTAACTTCATATATGGTCTCTGCACAATCACAGGCCGTCGGACAATTATAATGGTTCTAGAGTGTTCCACAAGTAGAGGATGACAGGAGCATCTGAACCTTCCTCTCTCTCGCCATCTCAAAATCCCAGAACTACGTGGCCCAGACTCCACTGGAAATGTGGGAAGCCCTAGATGCTTGGGAAGAGGAAGTCCACACCGTGAGGACAAGGTTTCAGGACAGTCAGGTGGAAGCCGAAATGGTGGCATGGATTCCAGATGTTGGATCCTCCATTGCGAGAGAAACAAAATACTATTGTATTATTGACTTATGATGGCACACAAAGACGCTTCTAGGAAGAGCCGTGAATGAAAAGAAGGTTGTTTTCAATTCCTTCAACTAGAGTACATTCAGCTTCAACTCAAGGCCCTGGATAGGAAAATAAATATCTTCGTCTAAGGGATTGCGGGTGTCAGCTTTGGGGATCCTAGTGACGACCAACCAAAGGTGCTTGGGGACAATGTCCCTCCTCCTAATTAATTCTCCCATGCATTCCTTTTTAGATGTTTTTTGGTCATACCTCAATGGGAGACAACATGTTAAGACTCTGTTAGAAATCAGACAAGTTATAATTAATATAGACAATATATTTTTTAGAAATCAGACAAGTTATAATTAATATAAACAATATATTTTTTAAATAATTGTGGACTTCATGCCTACAAATTACATTGTTTTGCTGATGGTTTGGTTTCCAAAGTGGCAGGTCAGCAGTAGAACCTTGTAAAGTTTTTCTCAATACTTCTTAATACATAGACGAGATAACTTATAAAAAAAATATGAAAATATAAATTGAGTAATACATTTAACAAATGCATTTTAAACTTTTAATTACAATTCAATTCATCAATATTATAATAAAATTTTGTATTTAAACTATGTCATTGTTTTTTCATCTCGTATTTCCCAAATGCACCAAAAGTTAGAAAACATTTATATAAAACATAATATACATAACATAATATTCAACACTTTCTTTAATAAAGATGATGAAGAAGAAAACTATAGCCACAACCACTATCATCACCATTACCACTACCTAAGTTTATGTTTAAGAAAAAATGGTAATGAATTAATTGATTTTCTTTAAAATTTCATTTCTATATTTAAATTTTTTTTTTTTTAAATCTTTATAATTTTGATTTTCATTTCTATATTTAAAAAAATTAAAATTTTTTAAATCTTTATAATTTTGATGAGTTAATAATGTAGAAAATTGATATTATTACAAATATTTTGAATTTAAGATTTAACGTTAACATATAAAGCACATTTAAAAAAAAAATTATTTATTTCTCCAACTTTAACTTGTTAGTATCACGAAAATAAGTAATTATATTATTTGAAAATTATAATTTTAATGGAATTTTTTTATTTTTAATACTTATGACTATTATGTATTATGATTTCATTTTATGTGAAACAATAACACCTTTTTTTATCGGCTTAAAGAAAATGTTAATGGTTTATTAACAATGCTATAATTGAAGAACATAAACATGTAGACTCATGATGGAATAATGGTATGTGAGGTTCCATGAGGTGGTATATTTGAGGTGCATTGTTATATCATTGTAAATTGTTTATGAATTTTATTAATTTTTTTCATTCCGTCACCTTTCTAGTAGATTGTTATTGAATCACCTTTCTAGTACATTGTTATTGAAGATATCTAATGAATGAATATAATTAATATGCTTTTGGTTATGATGTTATTTGGAGATCATGTATTTCAACTAAATATGTGTTCTAAATTTATCTTAGTTTTAAATTTATTAAAATTTTAGCGAAATTATATATCATTTAAAGTATAATTTGTCTTATTATTTATTTTTTACATAATTTTACAAAGATTAGAATTATGAAAATATGAAAATATGGATATGTAAATTTTCAATTTTAATTGCATTTAAGATATTTAAATTTTCACTATAACAATATTTGAATGTAAGTATCATATAATTATAGGATTTATATTTAACAATGTTTATACTATGTGTACATATCAAATCTCTCTCTTTGCCAAAGAGAGAGAGTTATATTTGTAAGTATTATTTTCTGTAAGTTGACATATGATGATGTAAGCATTACCCACATGAAAACATCTCTACCGTACTATGTTGTAGAGGAACATTATTTTCTACATTTTTCTTGTTTTCTCTTTATTATAACAGATCACGTACCTAACAGTTAATCATATGCACAAAAGAATTTTGTTAAATATTGAAAGTGCGAAGTTGCAAAGTGTGGGAGTGCAGGCTGAGTGATATGAATTATCCACAAAATGATTCAAATTAGCCTAAGTCTTGGCTATGCAGGGGATATGCCTCTACGGATGTGTATAAGGTATATCTATGAGATGATGTGTCTGTGTCGATCATATATTTGTGCGAAATATATACAGGATTAACAATATTATTTTATTTTAGCATATGCATAAAATCATTTTGTTCACTTGATATACTTATTTTTTAATATATATATATATATATGTGTGTGTGTGTGTGTGTGAGAGAGAGAGAGAGAGAGAGAGTTGACATATCTAAAGAGTTAAAAGACTTTGGTGTTAATGTTTGTTGATTATCAATTTTTACAAGTTGTTTGGGTGACATTAAATGTATACATCAAGCTTATATTACCCCCTCATTTATTTATATTAAGTTTCACTATTTACCTCTTGTTTATAGTTGGAGGTTGTGCAGGCTTATCAGGGTGTTAGCTAAATTCCAATAGAAATTAAGAAGCAAGTTTCATTGTTTCAATTAGTGCATTATCTTGAGAAACCCGCCTTTCTTCCCGCAATTCTAACATGCAGATACTTTGCATTGGTTCTTGTTGATCCTAATATCCAAACAATTTACATTGCTTCCTGCATATGTTAAACTCTCTGTTGAACATTTCACTTGTTTATGTTTCTTCCTTCATATATTAACCTCCACATTCAACACTTCACTTATTTACTAAGCTTTATTCCACATTGATTATTTCACCTTTTTGCTTATTTTTACAAAGTTTTATGCAAAATATTTTCAATGCAAACACTTTAAATTATTTCCCACATATGTTAACCTCCTCATTCAAAATTTAGCTTATTTAGTAATGCTGAGGGTGAAGGTGCAAAAGATATATATGTAAAGAGTGGAGTGTGTAGTGCATAAATATCACCATAGTGAAACTCCAAACATTAATAAATAGATATTAAAATTAAAATTATGGTCATCAATCAACAATGTTTTTAGTTAAACATATGCATATAAGCATTTTGTCCACTTTATATACTTGTTTTTTATAATAAACAACTCAACTATATATTTTTACATAAACATATGCATATAAACATTTTGTTTACTTTATATACTTATTTATTTATAAACATTTTGTTCACTTTATATACTTATTTTTTATAATAAACATTGTTACTTAAAATAAATTCAAATAAGTATCGAGAGTTTGTGGTGGAATCTTAGCAAATTAATTTTCCATAAATGAGTTGGTTATCAACCAAATTGCATCGCTTGTTTGTGTCAAAGATATATCTCTACTATATATATATATATATATATATATATATATATATGTTTGACAATGTTTTTTAAGCTAAGCATATACATAGAAGCATTTTGTTCACTTTATATACTTGTTTTTTAATACACGTATGTACATAAAAGCATTGAGATATATAAAAAGTTAAAAGACTTTTTTGTTAATGTTTCTTGGTAGTTTTACAGGTTGATGGAGTGAAATGCAATGTAACATCAAGGATATCTTACCTCTTCATTTAGTTATATTAAGTTTTACTATCCATCTTTTCTGCCAACAACTCTACAAACTTTTCTTCCTGCAATTCTAACGTGGAGATATTTCACATTGGTTCCTTCTCATATTAACCTCCAAACACTTTACATTGCTTCGTGCATATGCTAATTTTCCCATTGAACAGTTCACTTATTTACATTGTTTCCCACATATGCTAACCTCTCCATTATACTCTTCACTCATTTACTAACTTTTACTCCACATTGAACACTTTATCTTTTTATTTATTTATACAAAGTTTCATGCTAATAGGTTTAACTGCAAACTATTTGCATTGCTTCCAACATATGATAATGTTATCATTGAACATTTGTCTTATTTCTGAAATTTAATCCACATTGAACACTTTAATTCTTCGCTTATTTTTACAAAGTTTTGTGCTAAATGTTGTTACATGTTTCTACTTTATGTTTATCATTGTCTTCTTTGGATAAACAACAATATATTGTTTTTATACTGGGGGAATCAACAACTCACGGTTCTCATAATCGCGTGACACGGGGTCGATACCCGTCCGCTACCACTATAACCCCAGGTGCGCCACACATTCCGCAAGCATGGAGCACAAGTAAATCAGGGTGAGAATCGAACTTGAGACCTCCTTTACCTGCCAGTCGGTCTACAACCCTGCAAGATGGATAAAGAACAATATTATGCTTCTTTATTATATGAATTATATTTTGACAAAATTCATTTCGTGTGTGTTTAGCTATATTAAGTCACATTGTTTAGTATATATTTTCGAACTACCTCAAATTCTTTTTTTAGGGACCTAACCCCTCACGTATATAGAATATTATATTTTCCATGTAATAAATGTCAAAATTAGTTAATAATGCCTAAATATGTTTTCTATGTAATAAAGGTTGAAATTAGTTAATAAGGCCTATTTAATAAATGTGAACAAGTAAATGTAGGAAGAACTAATATAAGCTTCTAGGTTTGGAAATATCTTCCTCTAGAATGTTCTTTAGAAGATAAAATTAGTATAAATAAGAGGAGGTGGCATGATAAAGCTTGTCTTGACAATTATTGTAATAGAGATTTTCTATGCTAGAGGTTTCCCCCTCGAAGAGGCAAGTGAACATTGCTTTCTTTGGATAAATGTGTTATTTTTGGTATTGTTATTCTCAATATTTTATTGTTCCATTTATATTTTTGAATATTCTTGTTTCCGCATATTATATTACATACGCTACCTTATAAGTGGTATCTGAGAAATTTCCTTGGAATAAATTGTGGATAAAGATTTTTCAGGGTAGAGATATGTACTTTTGACATATTTAAAGAACATATATCTGTATTTCAACGCGTAAAACTATGGCGGGGAAGACTACAGAAGGCGATACAAATGGTTTCATGGGGTTTCCTAACCAAATTGTATCCCTATTTTGAAACCTCTTTAACCCCTATTGGTACCGATCGAGTAGTATCAGATCATATAGAATATGTACACAGTCATCACTCCCATGTACCCACATTTATATCGAGATTCCCTTATGTCTCGTGAAACCTTCCCTAGGTCAATTGATTCATCGCTTGACTGTTATAGTGTCACCGAGAACAACACTCATGAGGATACTCTCTAGTACCTGGGTAATATGGTAGTACGAATAAGGGTACCGTGAAGCCTCCTTAGTTGGTTACCTAAGATATTGGGCCAAGTACTACTATTCAACCCGAAACATATATCAGAGATCTATAACATAGGGAAAACCCATTTCCATAGGCACCCTGGAAACCCTAACCCGGGGGGAACATACCATAAAAGGAACAAAAGGGATATTTTAGTTGCACAACCTTGCCTCATGCATATTGGTTTTGAAATTAATACATATTTTGTTTTGTTAACAATTTGAAAATTTCAACACTGCAATATTATTTAGGTCAGAGAATAACTCCACGAGAGTTTTAAAAAAATCCACACACCCTTGTTTGAGACTTATCTCATTGGATTCACATTTTGACCCTGATCATTGTGATACCTATAATTTTTAACCCCTTTGTTTTACCTCATGGACCCATGTTGATTCAGGTGGATATTGGTGGCCACCCACCTATTCTAACTGGCTCATCTTAACAGTTTTTAGTTCAACACATTTCTTTGTAATGATGAAATTTCTTTGTAATTGTGGGTTCCTCACTTCCAGGGCTATCTTGGAGCCCTACACATCATCCAGATGGATATTGGTGGCCACCCACCTATTCCAACTACCTTATTTTGGAATTTTTCATGTTAGTACATATTTATGTTCTTCGAGGGTCGTTCTTGGGCCGTAAATAATTTATTTTTGGCTTGGCATAGTCAAACTGTATATAGAGTCATAAATTTATTGCGTAATTTATATTTCTAGAAAATACCTTTCCAACAGGCTATCACACACCTAAAACAATGGTCGTATGAAAAAGTTACGATCACGGGAAGTTGAGGTACCAAATTACCATCGGGGAACACATAACTTTTGGTGTTTCATCTCCTAAGGCTAGGTTTTTGGATGTCTAGGGTTTCAACATTGATGAGTAATGTTAAAAATTCCTATGGATCCTCATTGTAATCATTCTTCTCATACATATGTGTGTAGCAGACAAATCTCTTCTCAGAGATAACTACCACCATTTGAGCATGTTGTTTCTAGGTAATGTGTTACTCACAAGGTGGTATGGATAAGACGTGTGGGAAAACATACATTATTTCTTGGATATTACATTTAATATAAAAATAAATGAGAAATCAATTTGTGTAGTAAACCTCTCTCACAAATAATTTGATGGAGTTTAATAATGAAAAATCATCATTTTTAGAATGAAATTTATGAAAATGCACAAATTATGATAGTGAAAATGGATTTATAGACCCCCATTCACATTGAAATAGGTTCATGTTACAATTCTAATAATCTAATCATTTTTGTTACAGATAGCTCATTCTAAAATTGGGATATCTATTCTTTTATTATGAGTGTTACTAGTCATCTTTCCAATTACCCTCTTGATAGGGAAGAAAATAATGATTTGTTTTTATGTTCTTTCATGGGGATATTGCTTTCAAACAAATTTGTGGAAGCTTAATGAATATTTCATGAGAATCAAATATGCTAGGGTCCTAATCTCTGTAACCCATCAAGTAGATAGAATAATATGTTTTATATGTAATAAAGGTCGACAATAGTAAATAGGAGCTATGCAATAATGTGAACATATATAATGTAAGAAGAATTAATAGAAGAATTAGTCTATAGAAAGATATTCCTCTAGAATGTTCTCTAGAACATTGAAATAGTATAAATAAGAGTAAAAACCATGGAAGAGATTTCTCTTGCCAATCATTTTGTATTTGAGCTCTTCTTTGTTGGAGATTTCCCCCTCGAAGGGGCAAGTGAGCTTATATTACTATATCATAAAGGTATCATTTCTGGAATGAACTGTGTTTGTGCTCTATATTTTCTTCTTTATGTTGATACTTTCTATAACAATTATGTGTTTTCTTTGTATAATACATTTGGTACCTTACCGGATATGGCTTCCAAATAATATCATAGATAGATAATGACGGTATCAATAGGGTATAATGAAAGATTTCAGAGACATGTGGGAAAAATTAGAATTATACACCACTTTGATTAATCTTATGGTTTTTAAATTAACAATGTAGGAAAATCTTTAATTGATTATCAACTTTTATAGGTTCTTAGGATGACATTCAATGCCAACATTAAGGAAAACGACATAAATTTTAAGTTTTTTTTGTAAGATCAGTATCTATTCTATTAAATTACAGTGGAGTAAAGTACAATCAAGAAAATTTAGAGTGGACAGAGTTGTCCCTACCCTTAGCAGGAAAGCAGGTGTGGAATTTTGCCTGCCCTTAATGGGAAACCAGGCATACCCGAAAAAATAAAACGGAGTTTTAGTTATTTGTGTGTATTGTAGTAGAAAGCAGAGAATTTTTCAAATATTTAAATAAACCAGAAAAACATGAGAAGTGGTGCTAAGGAATGAATATCAAGGATGGGTGCCATCCATGGGATTTTCTTCAATGATTGGAAAATCACCAAATTCATTGTCACTATCGTTGCCTGAGCTAGAGTTATTCATGGATGGTTTTTTGACCAGGAGGTCGGTTGTTTGACCGGGAGGTCGATTGTTTTGATGTTAGGAACCCTAAACGAGTTGTGCATGCCTGGGGCAGTCAAAGTACTTTTCATACCTAAAACCATCATTTTTGCCAAGTTGTGCATGCCCGAAGATGTCAATGTGTCACTTGTATGTGAAGGTGTCACCTTAGCACTGATCATGGGTGTCTCGAGAGGCATCAAGGAGGTGGGAGGGGCCACATCGAGAGAAGGATGAGTGTTGGGAGAGGTCGGAGTAGAGGGAGGGGGGTGAGATATAGGAGAGTAAGGTGAGAGAGGTGAGCTAGAAGGGATAGGAAAAAAGACACCAGGGAGGTTGAGGAGAAAAGAGAGTAAATTATTGACCACCCAATAGCTACATTAGTTCTTGGAGGTGCGATGAGATGTCAGGAGGGAGCCATAGACCTCTTCTTCCCAGTCATCAAGAAACTACCACAAGGAACCCATAAGAGAGTAGTCAAAGCCATCATGATTGGCCAGGAAGGACAGATGAGGAGTTGAGGAGGTTCGGCTATCGCGACCACTCCATCCTAGGGTGGGGGTGGTGCATCGAAGAAGATGCATGGGGGAGGAATTGGGAGGGAAAGGTGTAGAGTTGAGCCTCCGTCGAGATCTAATAAAATAGGGTTGATGTCATAGGATAGAAGAGATATTGTCTGTGAGGGAGGAAAGGTGACAGTGAGGGGATGAGCACAGGTGACTAGATGAAGAGAGAAAAGAAGGGGGGGTCACGTTTGACACCATTATGGTTGTTGAACCGTTGGAGCATGGGAGATGAAAAAGTTTGCAGAGAGAGCATGGATGAGGGGAAGGGTCCATTGGCGCAATAAATTCACAATGCCTCATGGGGGGGGAGGATAGTTATGGACCATGAGGGCGGGGTGAGGTGGTATGCGTCCAATCATCACAGTGCATTCCAAGGGCATGGGTGTGGGATTGTTCACCCACATCCAGGGCAGTGGAATCCTTGAGTTCCATGTTGATACAATCCTGTTTGAATGTGTGAGTGGAAATCTCCTCTATACTAAAATCCTAAAGGTCAACATTGTCCTGAAAGATTTTGTTGCAAATTATGTCATCCAAGATGTTCACCTTGCGTCGAACGTGGAGGAAGGAGATCAGGTCCCCAAGATACAGGAGCTGAGAAATATGTTGAAGGCCCTAGTCAAAGCACCAAATGGGAGAGAATTTTTATGTTTGAGAGCCATCTTGCATGCGATTAGTAATAGTTATAATAAGGTGAGAGTTGCCATCAATTAAAAGAGGGAAAAGTGCATGCTTCCTGGCTATTCTGAGACCATGGGGGAGACCTAAAATTTCTGCTACATTGTTACTATCATGCCTAATGTTCTCTTGATAAAGATGAACAACAACCCCCATGTCTGTATGGAAAACACCTCCAAAACTCATGGGTCCAGGATTACCTTTTGAGGCACCATCAAAATTTAGTTTGAGGAAACTAGAGGGAGGTGGGCACCAATGATCTCGACTATGAAGGGCTCTCATGCGGGGTCTGCAGAAGGTGGGGGAGTCCCAAGAGTGTCAGCATGGATGTCCCATCATTGAAGGAGTAAATATTTGTTGGGTGGAGCTTTGAATTCAAGTTCATACCAGAAGTGCATAAGAACAGTCTTGAACAACTGTTGTTTGTTGAACAACTGTTGTTTGTAGATCATCTAGAGGGAGTCGTAAGAAAAATATTTATCTTCAAAAATGCATTGGTTGTGCTCTTTCCATATGTTCCAGAATTGGGTTTTGATAAGGACTATTGGCCCAATTCTTGAGGGTGTGAGTGATCTTGTCCTAAATTCGATTTGAGATCCTATAGAAGATTGCTACTTTGTCCCATAAAGTTTTTGAGAAGGTGCAATTGTTGAGGAGATGATATATGTATTCTTTGCTGTTTTTATAGAGAACACATCTCGAGGGGCTAGAGAATCCTCTTTTTAGGATGTTTTCCTAGGTGAGGATACGTCTATGAAGAACCTACCAAAGTAATATTGAGATATTTGGCCAAGTATTTAGAGCCCAAAGCTTGGCCTAGCCTGGGTCTAGAGGATCAAGCATGGGGGAATAAGGATTTGGTAGGCCTATTTGATGGTGAAGGTGGCCCTTGGCATACAAACCCATATTATCTTCTCATTTTCATTATTGATTATGATTTTTTTATTGTTGACATCTTGCACGATTTGATTTTTGGTTTCTAATTTCAGATGAGAGAGAGAAGTATGGAGCGATAGCCAGTGTCTGAAGTATTGTGTGTCTGTGGTGTGCCAGTAGTACTTGAACTTAGAATTTCCTTGATATGGAAGATTATGTTTCATTCCCAAGCTTGGAGGTTGTTTCCAAGAGTCCAACCAGAATTTGGTAGGGCCCCGTTTCTGATTTCCCAAAAACTCTGTTGTTAGATGAGGTAGCATTTATGTTTCATCGAGTTCCAAATGAGAGAGCCTTGATTGGTAGGGGTGAAGAAGATAAAGTTGTGAGGGTCCCAGTTTGGGGTGTATTTTTTGTTCCAAAGTTGTGCCCAAGGGGTGTATTTGTTGGATATCCATCTCCAAAAAGTTTTAGCACTGAGAGTTTTGTTGTTTTTTGTAGGGTCCCTGAGGATGACGCCACCCATATTACTTGGTAAGAATAGGGTGTCCCATTTGACCAGAGCCCATTTGTGAGTGTTGTTTTACCCTCTCTATAGTAAGGTGTGTTCTAATTTCCAAATGGTTTTGAGCACCCATTTGGGGGAAGCGAGAACAAATAAGAGATACAACGACATTGTCTATAGGGAAGATTTTAGGAGAAGGAGTCGCCCTACTAGATTGAGAGTTTTGTAAGTCCAGGAGGAGATTCATTGAGTGTGTTTGTCTAGAAGTTTCTTCCAATTGGAGTGCTTAATGGATGAGGCGATTAGTGGATCTCCCAGGTATTTGGAGGGGAGAGAGAAGGTAGAAAAACCTAGGGTTTAGGAAATGGTTATTTGAGTGAGAGGGGGCATGTTGAATAAGAAGATGAGATATTTGTCCAAGTTTATAGCGGCCCTCGAGGCCTCCGAGTAGGTGTCAAGCAGGAGTTTGAGGGTACATGATTCTTCAATGGAGGGTTGGGCTAGAAGGAGGTTTTCATCCACAAATTGTTGGTGGGTTAGAGGTTGACTGTTGTGTAGCTCTAAGCCTTTTAGAGTGTCATTTGAGGTGGAATGTTTTAACATTCGAATTAAGCCTTTCTCCATGAGGATAAATGGAAAGGGGAAAAGGGGATCTCCCTGACGGATTCTATGGGAGGGGAGAAATTTAGGGGAAGGAGAGCCAGTGACAAGAACTAAAACGAAGGAAGAAGAGAGGAGAGAGAGGATCCAATAGATCCAATCATGACTAAAGCCAAAGGCCAAGAGGTTCTTCTCAATGTACTCCCAACAGAGGTGATCAAAGGGTTTGGATAGGTCTAATTTGAGTAGAATACCTAGTGTCTTGGTGGATTTTAGGGAATGAATGACCTCATGGGAAAGAATGATTCCATCCATAATCTTCTTGCCCTCAACATATCCCATTTTCCTAGGAGAGATAAGAAGGGAAGAAGAGGCTTTAACACGCTAGCTATGACTTTAGTGATGATTTTATAGATAACATTGCAGAGTTCTATGGGTCGATACTTACTTGGTATGACCACATTTTCCTCTTTAGTGATCAAGGTGAGGAAGGTATCATTGAGGGTAGGGAGGACCCACTGACGATTATGCAATTCCTTCACAATGTTGAGAACTTCCATCTTGAGAATATCCCAGCAGGCATGGAAGTAGTTGATAGTGATACCATCCTTTCCTGGGGTTGTATCTTCCTTCATTTGCATGAAAGCAATGTCCACCTATTGAAGAGTTATTAGATGCATGAGGGAAAAATTGTGTTGATCATTCACTATGCTGGGGATGTGGGAGATAACCTTATGGATGGTGTTGCCTCTGAAGCAGTTCTCCTCCGTGAAAAGATCAACATAGTAGGAGACCAAATTTGTCTCAATGTCCTTATGGTTTTCAATGACAGTGCCGTCTTTCATTCTAAGGCTGGAGATTTTGTTGTGCATTCTGTTTTGGATAGTAGATCATAAAAGGAAGGAGGTATTGCGTTATCCCTATTTTAGCCAGGAGATTCTGGATTTTTGTTTCTAGAGGATTTCCTCTTGCTTGCATATTTCTTCAATTTGGTACTGAAGCTATGTTTCTTTGTGTGCGAGAGTAGTTGAGCAACCTTCAAGGATGATCTTTTGTTGAATGGAATCCATTTACTTTTCCATAGTGGTTTTGGCTCATAATATGTTCCCAAACTTCATTCTATTCCACTGCTTCAGATGTTTTTTAGCCTTCTTAGTTTTTGCTGGAATATGTACATTTTGGTGGGACCAGGGGGGTGGGTAGTCAACCACCATTGTTGGATCATTGGTTTCAAGTCAAGTATGGATAACCAAAATTTATCAATTATGAAGGGGAAGTGACGATCCTTATCATTTTTATGCCAGTGAAGGAAGATGGTCCAATGGTTGGAACCTCGAGAGGGGAGGATGGAGGAGGAAAGATCATCCCAAGTTGTTGCAATTTCTTTAGAGACTAGGAATCAGTTGAGACATGAAGAGAAATGGGAGTTGCCTCCACTTCAGTTGTTCTCAGTGTAGATCCCATTGGTGGGATCCAGATCAACTAGTTCATTATTCTCAATGAAATTTTTAAAGATGTTGTCCTCCTGCATGAGAGTGCAATGCCCCCCCTTTTTTCTCATAGATTGGTGATGAGGTTGAAGTCGCTGCCAAGGATCCAGTTCTATGTAGGTTTTTATTTCTTGTACCAGTCTATAAAATTGAGGATATTGGTTTTTTGATCAGCATATTGAGGTCCATATACAGAGGGCATGAAGCCATGCATGTTCATTCCAATGAGGTAGTAGGAATATGAGATGGAGTTTCTTGTGGTGGTGAAGTCATTAAGAGTGATAGCTAAAGGATCCCAAGCAATTGCAAGTTCAACTTAGCCTCTCACCACATCCACTGCAATGGATTTTCTATTTTTCTAGAGACGAGTTAGCACTGTTTGGAGAGTATCGTTACTGATTTTTGTTTTCTGAATCATGAGAATTGTGGGTTTTTCCTGGTGGATTTTTCTTCAGAGTATTTTGTGTTTTCTAAGATTGTTTATGCCACTAACATTCCAAGAGATGACTTTCATTGGGAACCTTCAGTGTTGGAGGATAATAGTTTAGTTAGTTGGGCATATTTCCCTAACTCTACTAACCTGGAACCTGTGGAGGAAATGCATTGAAGATATGTCTTGTACCCACTCTTCTTGAGATCTTTGATTGATTTTTTCAGATCGATGTGTTGGTTGTTTTTTATACTGACTCGACAACACATTTTTTCTTTGTGGAGGAATTATTTAAGGAGGTGGATCTGCACTGGAATGATCATGTGGAAGGTGTGTTTTTTTCATGCATATTCTAGTCCTAGGATACCTAACTCACCAAGATATAGATCTCCCATAACTTCATATATTAATGTATCTAGGTCCCGACTGGTGGAGAAGATAAGGTTCTTTGTGGGTGGAATGGAGGATGGATTAGAATGGGGAATGATTGAGGTGGATGAGGGATCTAGGGTGGGAGTAACTTCCTGGGTGTGCATGGGTTCCTGGTGATGATGTTTTGGGGCTGGCTGAAGGTCTTCTTCACCGTGATCCTCCCCCATCATTTGTTGGGCTAGAACTTGAAAACTATTTCTTGCATACATATATTTATATTTGGATGCATTGTGGGGTTTCCAGGCATTTCTTCTCTAGGTGGGATTGTGCAGAAACTGTCTTCATCCGAGAGTGTTGTGTCTTTTGGAGCTGTAGTGTGATTATTCTAAGGGAATTCTTGGAAGAGGTTCCCATGTTCATGGAATTTGCATCATTTGAATAGAATATGGTCATAATCCAGGCTTTGGATCTATTTTTTATATTCATGGGAGAGACATATAGATTCTGGTAGGGCTTTGGCGATGTGCAAGTACATGCAGATCCTAGCGTAGGAAGTGTATTTGTTGGTTTTATTTTTCTCTTCTATTTTGACGAACTTACAGTGTTACCAATGTCTCTGATGGTTTCATCATCCCATTAGTCCTAGGGTAAGAAGTAGAGCCTAATCCACACAGGCGTCCAGGTGAAGTCTTCATTGTCTGGATTGAAGCACTCTCTCCAATTTCTGAGGTATAATCCTGTCGAGTTGAAGAAGTAGTGGACTCCTTCTAGTATTCTATATATGTCATCCAAACGCATGAAGATGATGGTGAAGAATCATTTTGAGCCCATTTGGATGTCAAATTTGTATTTGGGTTTCCATTTTTTCATGATCCAATTGAGAAGAGCGGGTTTTGTCAGCCAGATTCTGATGAATTTTCCAATGAGCGCATAAGTTCTCATGTGCTTTATTTTGGCATTGATGCGAGCTAGAGGGAGCTTAGTCCATGGTAGGTTCTTGGATTTTCCAATGCAGGTGTTGGTATTGACGGATTTAGGGGCGAGAGGGGTCGTAGACGGCTTCGCAAGTGCTGAAAAATTAGTTGTATTGGGAGCAGACTAGGTTTTTTGGACGGGTTCCTGGGCATGAGGAATTTCTGAGACTTGTTTCAGAAAGATTATTGGTGGGTCATTGAATACTTATTTGTAGAAAAAGGAGGAGTCTGTGGCTCCTGCCTTGGCGGTGTCCATGGGGGTTTGTAACTAGAGGCTAGCGGCGTAGGGGACCTAGTCGAAGGTGAGCATGGGAATGGAAAAAAAATAGAGTTAGTGTTCAGACATCCACTAGAAAGGTAGAGCCATAACCAAATCAATTAAATCTTCCAAAATATTTTATTGAGATAATTTTTAAGTTAAACATATGCTTAAAATCAATTTTTTCATTGTATATACTTATTTATAATAAACATTTTTACTTAAAATAAATCCAAATAAGCCCTCGGGGGGGGGCAGCTCAATTGGAAAGTGTCGTGAAAATTAAGTTCCATGAGGTTTCGAGTTCAACTCCCCCCGGCTTACAATGTGTGCTGTGTAAGGGGTATCGTGGGCACACCTGGAGGTTATAGTGGTAGCAGTTGGATAACACGGCCATGTTTAACGTGAGCACGTGCCCAACTAGTTGTTGATTCCTCCAGACATAAAAAAAAAAAAAAAAAATCCAAATAAGTATCAAAAATTACTACAAGAAACTTAGAAAATAAAATTTCCATAAATCGGTGAATTAATATGCAAATTACATTGTTGGTCGGAATCTATGCCATGGAACTATTGGATATATAGAGTTGTGATGTGCATGAGTCCAAGAGGATGTGTGATATGAATTATCTACACAATGTTTCAAAATAGAATAAGTGTTGGCTGTGTGGGGCATATTTCTGTGTGGATGTACAAAATATATATCTATGGAGACCATATTTCAGTACTGAAGATATATCTATGCAGACCATATTTCAGTGTTGAAGATATATCTATGCAAACAATATGTATATGCCGAAGATATATCTATCTAGAAGATATAAATGTTTAGCAATATTTTTAAAGTTAATGTTTCTTGTTATTAAATGTTACATGATATTGGTTCAACATTCAATTATAAAATCAAAGGTATACTACATTTTCATTTAGTTATTTATGTCGCATTATTTATCTCTTGTGCCTAGAACTCTACCCACCTTGTTTCTCGCAATTCTAATGTCCATTTACTTTGCATTGTTTCCTAGCCATGCTAAATTCCAACACTTTACATTTATCCCTACATATGCTAACCTCCCCAATGAACACTTCACTTATTTATATTTCTCCCCTCATATGCTAACCCTCACATTGAATACTTCACCTATTTACTAAGTTTTCTTCGGCATTGAACACTTTAGCATTTTTTCTATTTTTCACAATTTTTTATGCAAATGTTTTTAATTTTAAAGACTTCACATTTCTTCCAACATATGATAACATTTCCATTCAACATTTCACTTGTTTACTAATTCAAAGTCCATAATTATACTGTCTATAGAACAATGCATATATATTGTCATAGCAAAAGGCTTCGCACATCTTGAAAAATGGATAAGTAAAATATTAAAATTAAAATTTTGACCATTAATCAAGAATATTTTATAAGCTAAACATATGCATAAAATTATTTTGTTCACTCTATATACTTATTTTTTAAAATAAACATTATTACTTAAAACAAGTTCAACTCAACAATATTTTTCAACTTAAACATATGCATAAAATAATTTTGTTCACCTTATATACTAATTTTTTTATAATTAACATTGTTACTTAAAGTAAATTCAACTATGTACTCAGAGTTAGTAGTCGAACCTTAGAAAATGAAATTTCCATAAATGAGTCAATTATCATGTAAATTACATTGTTGGTCATAATTTCTGCTATGGAACTATTGGAAGTGTGGAGTTGTGAAGTGTGTTAGTGTTGGAGGATAAGTGATATGAATTATCCTCACAAGGGTTGAAATTAGAATAAGTATTTCATGTGTGGTGGAAATTCCTGCATGGACATCCGAAAGACATATTTGTGGGGATGATGTGTATGTGCCGAACAAATATTTGTGTGGAAGATATATATATTTAACAATATTTTTTCAGTTAATGTTTGGGACCTAACATACCTAACCCCTCACATAGATAAAATAATATGTTTTCCATGTAATAAATACCAACATTACTTAATAATTCCTATTTAATAAATGTGAACAAGTCAATATTAGAAGACCTAATAGAAGCTTCCACTTCTAGAAACATCTTTCTCTAGAATTTTCTTTAGAAGATATAAATAGTATAAATAAGAGTAGGAGGCATGATAAACTTTGTCCTGAAAATTATTGTAGTAGAGTGCTTTTTTGTTAGAGGTTGACCACTTGAAAAAGAAAGTGAGCATCAGATCCTATTAATAAAGGTATCATTTTTGGTATTGTGGTTTTCTACATTTTGTTGTTCCATTGTTATTTTTTATAGTATTTTATTTTTTTGTTTATTATAATAGATCTAGTACCTAATAAGGGGTATCAAAGAAATTTCCTTCGTAGAAAATGTGGGAATTTTTTTCCATGCTAGAGGCATGTACTGTCAACATATTTAAACAACACAAATATGTCACTTAATGGGTAAAAATGTGGTGGGGAGGAATACATACAAAACATACAGACGGTTTCACGGGGTTGTCTAGGAACCAACGTTTATCCTTACTAGAAACCTCTGTAACTCTTGTTGGTACCCCTCAAGTAGTACTACATTAGACATAATCTATACACAACCATCACTCTAATGTACTATCAATTATATGGGGAGTCCCATAGCTTTCTTGAAACCAACCCTATATCAGTTGATCGACCGCGTGATTGCTATAGTGACATCGTGAACAAAACTTGGGAAGATACTCTCTAGTATCTGGGTAATCAGGTAGTATGACTAAGGGTAGGGTTGAGCCCCTTTAGTTGGCTCCCTGATATATTGGGTCAATTACTATTGTTCGACCCTGCATTGATATTACAGAGCTATATCATAGGGAAAAGTCGTGTCTATACAAAATCTATAAACCCCAACTCCTGGGAAATAAACAGAATAGAAAAGGAACATATGGGATCTATTATCACAAAACCTTTCCTCCTATATTCTGGTTACAAAATTCCTACATAATTTAGTTTGTTAACAATTTGGGCCATTCACCACTGCAATATTCTTTAGGATGGAGTATAAATCTATATAGAAGTATTAAAAAAAAAGTATAGTGGTCTCACCACTACCCTTATTCGGGACCTATCCCATTGGATTCCTCTCTTTGCACTAATTTCCATAATACCTCTAATTTTTAAGACATTTTTTAAGTAGACACAACACCCTTCCCATCACCCTTATTTGGGACCTGTCCCATTGGATTCCTCTTTTCTCCCTGCCATTTAGTTTGTATCACTAAGTTGAAGTAGTCTAGGATAGTGGAATAATTTATCACCACCTTTCAGCACTTGGATTTCAAAACAAAGGGCATGTCAGATTCATTCTTATAGGAATGTTTTATCAGTGTCCTGAAAGCTGAAATCTGTGCCCATGTTCTAATGACACCCCCACATACTTGATTAGAAGATACTCAATGAACCAAGGAAGAACACTAGATTGTCTCCTCCCAGACTAGAAAACCATCCTTTATTCCTCACCCTAAACCCACGACTCGTTCCCCACTTTAAACTCCCCTCACGATCGATAAATTAACTTGGCTAGAAATGGATGAATGGAAACTCAAGGTTCATTGTCATAGTTGTGATAACATATTTTTTCCATGGCACAAGTGTACGGAAAAACATATTTTTATGGCCATGTCTGAGTATGTTTCTGAAGAGGAGGAAGTTATTTCTCCTATGGATAATATACCACCACCAGTTGATATAACTCCACCCTTTGATCCAACATAAGTTGAACCGATGATTTAAATGAATTCCCTCATTGGATTGTCCTCTCCCCAAACCCTCAATTTAATTGGTTACATTAATAATCAGAAAGTCATCATCCTCATTGACAGTGGCAACACCAATAATTTTATTCATCCCCACTTTGCCCAAGAAAGAAATTTTTATATATGTGCAGTCAATAATTTTCAAATCATTATTGCCAATGGAGGTTCCATGAAATGTGGGGGACATTGTGAAAATTTGTGGCTCCAAACTTGTCAATATAACCATAAATATCATATGTTTTCTATGTACATGGGAGGTTGTGACAACGTGGTTGGTGTGGAATGGTTATGCATTCTCAGAAACATTCTCATGTATTTTAAGGAATTAACCATGCAATTCCAATAGGAGAGAGAAAACTTTAAGTTCCAAGGTGTCACAATAGGGTCCCCTAAGATCATTAGTTCGCATCGAATGCAAACACTCATAAAAAAGGCCATGCTAGCACTATTTAACAACTCCACTCCATTCAAGTTGTTGATACAACCTTGTGCATCCCGACCTCCAATCTATCCTCCCCTGACAACAAGTTTTTTTTTCCAGTCCCCAAAGACTTCCCCGTTCCCATGGAATCCATGATCATTCCATTTATCTCATACTGAGAAACATTCCTCACAATGTTCACCCTTATTGTTATCATTTTTCCTAGAAGAATGGAATTGATAAAATTGTTCAATAATTTCTCAAAGTGGGTGTTATCCATCCTAGTACTAGCCCTTATTCTTCTCTTGTGGTCATGGTACTCAAGAAATAAGGCACTTGGAGGATGTGTTTTGGTTTTTGCACCCTCAACAAACTCGCAATCGAACAAAAATTTCCCATTCCTATCATTGATGACCTATTGGATTAATTAAGTGGTGCTCAGTACATCACCAAACTTGATCTCCATTCTAGCTACCATTAGATCTATATTAAAGAGGAATACATTCCCAAGACTACATTTAGAGCTCATGAGGGTCAATATGAGCTATTGGTAATACCCTTTTGCCTATGTAATGTTCCCTCCATTTTCCAAAGTCTCATGAATCATATAATTTTTCCTTTTCTCCATTATTTTATCTTAATTTTTTTTTATGATACTACCACCTATAGTAAAACTTTGACATCCCATCTCTCCCATGTGGATTACTTTCTCTATCTAGTATGTCAACCCCAAATTTTCCTCAAATAATTTAAATGTGCCTTTGGAGCCTCAGAACTAGATTAACTAGGTCATATTGTCAAAAAGGATGGTGTATGGGTCGATCCTGAGAAAATGGAAGCTATACAAAATTGGTGACACCCTAAATATATTAATATATTACCTGGTTTTTTATGTTTAACAAGATGTTATCGCAAGTTTTTTTCGAATGATGGAAAAATTGAAGCCCCTCTCATTTCTCTCATTAAAAAGAATGATTTCATTTGGACTCGAGTAGTTGATCAATCCTTGAAAACCTTGAAAGAATCTATGAGAATGACTCTTTTCCCGACACTTCTCGACTTCACAAATACTTTTGTACAAGAATGTGATGCTTTAGGGAAAGGAATTTGGTCGATCCTCATGCAAGATGACATGACTTTAGCCTTCACTAGAAAACATATTTCGAAGAGAAATTTGGGCCAATCAATTTATGAAAATGAAATGCTATCTATTTTGCATGTCATGGATCTCTAGAATCCTTATATATTGGGGAAATGATTCCAAATTAAAACTAATCATCGAAGACTCAAGAATTGTCTGGAACAACGAATTTTATCCCTGGAGAACAAAAATGACTGACCACACTATTTGAATAGGATTATGAGTTCATTTGCAATAAAGGAAAGGAAAATGCATTTGTTGATGATATTTCTAGGAAGTATGAAAAATAAGGGTCCCTCTTTTCCCTCTCCTTCATTATACTAGATTGGCTCCAAGTTGTTCACCATGAATGGTTGCAAGACCCAAAACTTTCTCTTCTGATCCAACAATTGCAACACCATTCTCTAGCTTCTCCAGGGTAGTCTTGGCACAATGAAGAGCTTAGCTACAAAGGTTTTTTGTATTTAAGAAAATAGTCACGACTTAAATCCACAATGCTTTATGAGCTTTATGCTTCGCCCATAGTTGGGAATTGAAGGTTTACCAACACCTATGAACAGGTCAAACATTGTTTATTTTTGGATGGTATGAAGCATGAAATGCACACCTTTATGGATAAATGTGATTTCTTCCAATGAATCAATGGAGAAACAATCAAAGTTTTGGGATGACTCCAACTTCTTCTGGTTCCCCGTGCTATTTGGAGGGATATTTATATGGATTTCATTTTTGGCTTACCTAAATTGGGAAATAAGTTAGTCATCATGGTGGTATTCGATCATATTTCTAAATATTATCATTTTTGTTCTCTTCAACGCATGTTCACCGCATCCACAATAGGTCAATTTTTCATGGATAATATTTTCAAACTTCATAGGATGCCTCATTATATTGTGTTTTACCCAGATCCATATTTCACCAACAATTTTTGGAAATAATTTTTCAGGCCCCAGGGAACCCAATTTCATTTCATCACCACCTATCATCCCTAGACATATCATTAAACTAAATTTGTCAACAAGTGTTTGGAAGCATATTTGCAGTGTTTTGAATCAAACTGAAAAAAGCAGTGGGCTCAATGTTTACCCCTAGTTGAATGGTATTACAACACATATTACCATACAATTACTTTCATGAATCATTTTGAATTAGTCTATGGACAAAAGACAATGTCGCATTTCCCATACATGCCAAGTGTCTTGAAGGTTCAAGAGGATGACAAAAATATTACAATCTGAGAGGCAATTCTCTGTACCCTGAAAAACAATTTGGTCATGGGTCAATCACATGAAGCAATATGTAGAGTAGACCAGGGTTGTTTCAAAAATCAATTTTTTGAAGGGAACCATACATTTCTTCGTTTTCCACCTTTTAAGAAAACTTCACTCCAATTTGAATATTTTTCAAAATTTCTACCAACATTTATGGTCCATATAAAATTCTCAAGCGAGTGGGATCTATGGCCTACCACTTATCTCTACCCATTCATTATAAGATCCATCCTATTATTCATGTCTCATGTTTAAATAAAGTGATTGGAAGTAAGTTCAAAACTCAAACCAGTCTCCTTTATTTGGCTGAAGAGGGATCCACTTGGTTGCAGTCACAAGCAGTCTTGGACCATCAAGAGAATATTCTCTGTCAACGCACTGTCAATGAAGTGTTAGTTTAGTATAAATATACAACTCTAGAAGATGCCACCAGGGATCTGACCCCCATTCTGTAACAATTTACTCATCTCAAGCATTGAGGACAAGGTTGTTTTTCAAGGGGGAAGGCATGTTAAGGACCTAACTCCCTAATCCCTCACATAGGTAAAATAATATGTCTTCCATATAAAAAATGCATACATTAGTTTAATAAATCCTATTTAATAAATGTGAACAAGTTAATGTAAGAATACCTAATAGAAGCTTCCGCTTCGATAAATATCTTCCTCTAGATAATTCTTTAGAAGATAGAATTAGTATAAATAAGAGTAGGAGGCATGCAAAACTTTGTCTTCAAGATTATTGTAATAGATTGTTTCTCTGCTAGAGGTTTCCCCCTTGAAGAGGCAAGTGAACATTGCTTTCTATCAATAAAGGGATCATTTTTGGTATTGTGTTTCTCTACATTTTGTTGTTCCACTCGTATTTTCTATATATATATATATATATATATATATATATATATATATATATATCTTCTTATTATAACAGATCGCGTACCTAACAGTTAATCATATGTACAAAACAATTTTGTGAACTATTGAAAGTGTGAAGTTGCAAAGTGTGGGAGTGCGGGAGGATGAGTGATATGAATTATCCACACAATTATTCAAACTCGACTAATTCTTGGCTATGTGGGGGTTATGCCTCTACGGATGTGCATGAGGTATATCTATGAGATGATGTGTCTGTGTTGATCATATATTTGTGAGAAAAATATACAAGATTAACAATATTTTTCTAGTTAAGCATATGCATAAAATCATTTTGTTCACTTGATATACTTATTTTTTAATATATATATATATATATATATATATATATATATATATATATAGATGAATTGACATATCTAAAGAGTTAAAAGAATTTGGTGTTAATATTTGTTGATTATCAATTTTTACAAGTTGTCAGGGCGACATTAAGTGCATACATCAAGGTTATGTTGCCTGTTCATTTATTTATATTAAGTTTCACTATTTGTATCTTGTTTGTAGTTGGAGGTTGTGCACTCTTAACAGGGAGTTAGATAAATTCCAAGAGAGAATAACAAGCAAGTTTGATTGTTTCAATTAGTGCATTATCCTAAGAAACATGCCTTTCTTCCCACAATTCTAACATGCAGATACTTTGCATTGGTTCTTGTTGATCCTAATATCCAAACAATTTACATTGCCTCCTGCATACACTAAACTCCCTATTGAACATTTCACTTTTTTACATTTATTCTTGCATATACTAACCTCTGCATTCAACACTTCACTTATTTGCTAAGATTTATTCCACATTAAATATTTCACCTTTTCGCTAATTTTTGCAAAGTTTTATGCAAAATATTTTCAATGCAAACACTTTACATTATTTCCCACATATGCTAACCTCCCCATTCAAAATTCAACTTATTTAGTAATGTGGAGGGTGAAGGTGAAAAATATATATATGTAAAGAGTGGAGTGCATAGTGCATAGATATCATCATAGAGAAACTCCAAACATTAATAAATAGATATTAAAATTAAAATTATGGCAATCAATCAACAATGTTTTTAGATAAACATATGCATAGAAGAATTTGTTCACTTTGTATACTTATTTTTTATAATAAACATTCTTACTTAAATGAAATCGTCTCAACTATATTTTTTTACATAAACATATGCATATAAACATTGTGTTCACTTTATATACTTATTTATTTATAAACATGTTGTTCACTTTATATACTTATTTACTTATAAACATTTTGTGTTATTTTTTGTATTGTTCTTCTCAATATTTTGTTGTTCCATTGATATCTGTTGAATATTCTTGTTTCTTCATATTATATTACATATGATACCTTATAAGTTGTAAAAACCCTCCTTGTTATGACAACGACTCTGACAACAGGTGCAAGTTTTTTTTTTTTTGAGTGTTAAGGTGTGTGCGCGTGTAGAAGTAACAGACACACTTGACTCTACGTCACCCCCCGACAACCAACAAAACGCAACCATGAAGGTTACCACAAGAAAACAAGGGCGCACAACAAGTAGCTGCAACAATAACGACCAAGGACATAAGGCGCACACAAGTACTGCAACAAGGACGACCAAGGACATAAGGCGCACTACACAAACATTCAACGACATACTGGGTTATGCACAGTATGAACACAGAGGGAAGATTCCATAGTAGTAGGTCTTACTCTTTCTGCACAGGAAAGTAGGGCGTTTAATCTTAGTTCTCTACTCCGGAGAGAGAGAAGGTCAGATAGGCTCCTGGCTGACTGCTCAGGTAGAAACTAGTAATCCCCTCAAGTGTGTCGCAAGAGTGGAAACCTTGCATTTAAAGGGCCTGAGACTCTTGATACGGCACTGGATTCTTTACATGAAAAAACACACACACAGACAAACTCCTAAGGCTACCTGGGGAGTCTACCTCCCACCTGACCAACAGTCCCGACACACGGAAGGTTTATCAACCAAGCACAACTCTATCTACAAGGAACAACACCCTCAATACAGTCTCAGAAATTCTATCATACTTAAATCAAGGTTATTACACCGTAAATGTTTATTAATAGTGATGAAAGTTACAAAAACACTGCTCAGAAATATTAAACACCTTACATTTATAACACATATTCGGGCCATGATTTACAATTACAATCCCTCTTATATGATACAACATAGGATTTACAATGACCATACAAGATAGAAATCTTCAGATAAACATGAGGAGCTCACAATTCGATGTTTTTTTAAGATCATAAATTTTCATTATTATTGCAATAAATAACCTCATATTTAACCTCACATTTATAAATAACATGAATATATAAATAACCTCATGTTTATAATAACATCACATTTATAATTAACATCAGGTTTAAAAATAACAATATCATCATGTTTAAAAATAACATCATGTTTAAAAATACAACAACATAATGTCAAAAATAACCTCATATTTATAAATAGCATCAGGTTTTAAAAATAACGATCTGATATCATAATTGAAAATGTTTAAAATAACAATATGACATCATAAGTGGAAACGTCAATATATAACCATAACAATATTAAAAGGTCACATTTAAAAGTATCAAATTTAAAAGACAATA
>JASDQU010108934.1:47811-62135 GCA_032191745.1 Picea mariana
ATACTTTATGTCACTTAGGCATGACATTTGGAGTGTGGTAGAGAATGGCTACGCATCTTTGAAAACCCCACCAGTTGATATATATGGAAAGAGGCTCAACAAAAATAATTATAGGGTGAATAATTCTATTCTTTGTGTTTTGACAAAGGCAATGTATACCATAGTAATGCATTATGCGTCAACAAAAGAGATGTGGGACAAATTACAAAAAAATTATGAAGGAAATCACAAGATCAAGAGAGAAAAGTTACAAATTCATAGAGGAACATTTGAGACCTTCAGTATGAATGAAGAAGATAGTATTGCAATATATTTTATTTGTGTGCATGAGGTTGTCAATTCTATCAAAGTATTAAAAGAAGAGATAAAAGAAACTATCATTGTGAAAAAAGTTCTTAGGTCTCTTCCCTCAAGATTTAATACGAAGATATCTGCTATAGAAGAAATGAAGGAATTAGAGAAGATTATAATGGATTAGTTGCATGGAATACTCACTACATATGAAACAAGTATATAACAGGACAATAAGAAACCTTCAAGGCTTCAAAGAAGAAAACGATAGAAGAATGCAAGACATGTGATTGCTTGGATAAAAAACTGGATGAGGATGAAGCCAACTTTGTCTAGGAGCTCAAAATAAAATACAAAGGTAACATTCCCTTCAAATTCTTTAGTTATGGAAAAGTAGGACACTTTTCCCATGAATTCCCTTATGCAAAAAATGTAAATAAGAATGTGAAAGAAGATTCCAGTTTCAACAAGTACAATGAAGGGAAGACTAAAAAGAAGAAAAATTTATATAGACAAAAGAATGATATATATACCAATGAAGACAATATATCTTCATATGATAGTGGCAATGAAATAGATGAAATCCTCTTTATGGGTCTAGAAACATAAACAAATGACAACACGGTTTCAACAAAAGAATACAATCCCGACAAGGATGTTGAAGTAGACTTTAAAGAATAATTATTTAGTGTCATAGAATAAATAGACATAATCGAAGAATGGAATAGAATGTAGAAAAATGAATTGAAAAAATATAAAGAGAAGGAATATGATTTTGAAGAAATAGAAAAGACAATAATTACTCTAAAAGTACAAATAGAATCAAGAAAGAAAATTGAAGAGGTTCTAAAATCCCACCTAAAAGAGAGAGAAAATATATGCAACAGTCTAGAATCTGAAATAGTCTACATAACAAGGGAGTTATAAAGATCATATACCAGCATAAAGCGTGATAAGATCTCCACAACCTTCAATTAAATTCTAAATCATCAAATATTACAATTTAAATAAATTTGTCTTGGATACAATAAAGGAAAGGAAACTACCAATGAAGAAGCGCTAACCTCTTCAAAATAGTCAAATAAACAAAGAAACAAGAAGCACATTGATTCACTTAGAAACTTGATCAAAGTGGAAGACAACAGGAAGGGGGAACTATATGTTAGACAAAAGGCAAATTCCCCTCACAAGGATGGAATCTAGAAGATTGTCCCATCAAGATGGAATCACACAACCAAGTATCAAAACTTTATATTTGGCTATTATTATTCTTGTAATGGATTTGGCCATAAAGAAATAGAGTGTAGAACAAATGTAAGAAGCAACACTATAAGGAAAAACAACAAAGACACCCATGGATAATCAAGAATAAATTATAATTAATTTTCCCATTTGATGAGATATAACATCATATGATATAACTGCAATAATTTTTGGCATATAGAAACATTTTGTAGAAGTAACTTCAAGAAAATTTAGGGAAAGGAAGGCCCAACAATAATGAAAATAAATCAAGAACATATCAAATATAAATCCATGTTCGTGAAATCAACACTTCATGTGAAAAAGAGTAAATACAAGTGGGTTGTTGAAAGTGAATTCTCTACTCACATGACAGGAGATAGAACAAAGTATATCACCCTAAAGAAAAATGACGGTAGTGTTACCTTTGGACACAATGGTAGATAAAAAATAATTGGGAAAGGCACTCTCAATCCTGACAATGGAAGAGATAAAGTTGAAAAGGTTTTGTGTGTTGAAAACTTGTAACATAATATTCTTAGTGTAAGCCAGATGTGTGACTAGGGACATACTCTTTCCTTTGACTCTCAAGAATGTGAGATCAAAAAATCAAACTCATGAAAGTTATTTGCAAAAGCAATCGGGACCCCAAACAATGTATAAATTCTAGATGAAATTAATGGTGAAACATGTTTCATGGGGAAGACAGATGAAAGTTAGTTGTGGCATAAAATAATCAATCATATGAACTTTGACAACTTGGTAAAAATAAGTACCAAGCAAGTAGTAAGATATATGTCAATGATCACAAAACCCACAAGTATTATTTGCAAACAATGTCAGCATTGAAAACAATCAAGGGTGAATTTTAAGATAAAGGAATATGAAACATCCAAGCCATTAGAACTTTTGCATACAAATATCTATGAACCTTCACGAACAAAAATGATACAAGGAGAAATTTATTTTATGTTTCTCATTGATGATTATACAATAATGGCTTGGGTTACCTCTATGAAAAAAATATATGAACCATTTGAAAAATTTAAAGCATTGAAAGCTTTAGTTGAGAATGAGATTGATCTAAAAATCAAATTCTTAAGATCACATAATGGAAGTGATTTCACATCCAATGAATTTGAAAATTGTGTGACATCCATTGAATAAAAATATAGTATTTAGTTGCAAGAAAACCTCAACAAAATGGAGTAGCTGAAAGGTTAAAACAAACATGTACAAGAAATCACTAGGACAATGTTAAATGAAGAAAAACACTAAGATAGATTTTGGAGAGAATTTTTTTACATATTTTTCTAGATTCTAAATAGAGGGAAAATCAAAGTTAATTGTGACAAGACCCCCTATGAATTATGGAAATGTCAATCAACATCTATCAAATGCTTCATAATCTTTGGAATCAAGTGTTACATTAAACAAGATGATGAGGATATAGAAAAGTTTTAGTCAAGAGTAGATGAGGGAATTTTTCTTGGATATTCTTCAAGAATCAACACCTATAGATGTTACAACAAAATACTGCAGATAATTATTGAAAGTGTTAACGTAAAAATAGATGAAGAAATTCCACACAATAATAAACTAGAAACAAAAGAAATTGATTGCAACAAAGAAGAAGAAAAAGCATATGATGAATAATAAGAACCAAAAAATGTTGAATAAGAAGAGGAGGAAACAAAATGACAATATACAAGAAATCAATCCAAATATATACATAAAAATCATCCATAAATTTTAATTCTTGGTGAAAAAAATTCCAAGACTCAGACTAGAAAAAAAATGGCAAATAGTTATGAGTATGTGAATCTCTCTTTACTTTCCAAAGTAGAACCTAAATTATTTGTAGAATCCTATAATGATCCACACTGGATGAATTCTATGGAAGGGTGTTCTCAAGTAGAAGGCATTGAATTTGAAGAAACATTTGCACCGGCTACAAGGATAGAAGCCATTAGAATATTTTTGGAATTTGCAATCTTGAAGAATTTTAAAGTGTATCAAATGGATGTTAAGTCAACATTCTTGAATGAATATTTAGAGGAATAAGTGTACATAGAACAACCTAAAGGATTCCTATTTTCATAATATGAATAATATGTTTGTAGATTGAATAAAGAACTTTATCGATTAAAACAAGCCCCTAGAGCATGGTTTTTAAGACTTGACAAGTACTTTCAACAACAAGGCTTCAAAAGAGGAATAATAGATATAAATCTATACATAAAAATAGATAATGCAAAAATGTTGATCATTGTAGTTTATGTGGATTATATTATTTTTGGAAGTAATATTGATGAAATGAGCCAAAAGTTTGCAAAAGAAATGAAAATGAAATTTGAGATGTCCATGCTTGGAAAATTATCATTATTTTTGAAACTGCAAATTACTCAAAATATAAAAGGCATATTCATTTCTCAAACCAAATACATCAAAGATATGTTGAATAAGTTTGAAATGGAATACTGTAAACCCATTAGCACACCCATGGTTATTGGTTGTAAGATAAGAAAGGAAGATGAATCCAAGGAAATAGATCAAACCCTGTACATATAAATCATAGGAAACCTAATTTCTGTGATGAATTCAAGGTCATATATAATGCAAGCAATAGGACTATTTTGAATATTTCAAACTGCATCTAATGAAACACATCTACAAGCAATCACAAAATTATTCAGATATTTCAAAGGGATGTTGCAGTTTAGTCTGTGGTATCCCACAAGAAAACACTTCACTCAGACATCTTACATACATGAACATTGGGTAGGCAGTATGGATGGTAGACAAAACACTAGGGGTACAAAATTCTTTCTTGGAAATATAGTGTCCTAGTGAAAAAAAAGAAGAAATAAAAAATTTCTATATCCATAACAAAAGCATAATACATTGCAACAACATGTTGTACACATATCCTATGGATAAAACAAACATAAAAAAACATTGAGGTAGAATATGATCAACCTATATCAATTCTATGTGAAAATACCAATTCAATATACATATCTAGGAATCATGGCATGCATTAAAAAACAAAACATATTCTAGTCAAGTATCACTTCCTTAGAGAGAAAGCCACAAAGAAAAAATTCAAATTGGAATAAATAAGAACAAGAGAACAAATTGCAGATATATTTACAAAACCTCTTCCTAGATAAGTATTTGAGTATCTTAGACAAAAATTGGGGGTGGTCACTATGCCTTCCAACCACTAAAGTGTTACAGGAAGAGCATCAACTTAGTGAGATCCAAAAAAAGAGATACGAGCACACGATCAAGGGGAGAAACAAAAGAGATTTATTACTTCATAGAAGAATATCACCTTTTCATTTATGTCAAGGGGGGAGAGTAAAGAGAAAAGTGATACTTGCAAGAAGTAGAGATTAACAAGAAAAGGTAGACTTGTAGGAAGAAGTAAACTTAGATGAAAACAAAATAATAAGATCTATCGTTGCATAGACTAGAAGAGTTTACATCAGGTTATGTTCTATTTCCATCAATTATAAAGGGGGAGTTTGTTGAAAATGGATTTGTCATTGACGTCAAAGTTACAATATGATGATCGGTCCAGGGATCAAACCAGATAGATAGAGGAAGAAAAGAATTCCCATATACATAATCGAGGAAGTAAAGAGTCTTATGGAAGAATAATTATATTTTTATAAAGCTAGACGATGTAGGGGAGGCTCAGGAAAGTGTTGAAGTAATGAGTAACAATGATCCTAGAAAGAGAGATGATGGTTAACAAAGATCACCAAATTATCCCACATACACAAGAAGATTCATGTTTGAAGGGTTTATAATGAAACGGTTATTTTATAAGGTCTGAATGCAAGTGGGAAATATTTTATCTAAATCGATAGTGAATATTGAATTATTAACTAGAGATCGATGACATAGAACTATTTGGAGTCGTGTGGTTCCATTAGAGTTCGTGTTTTTAGAGTGCTTAGCTTGGGCGATTTTGAGACCCTTTGAGCAGAAGTATTCCGATAACCTAAGAACTTGGTTTTATTCTGAGGTCATATGGAAGAGGTCGATAGACCTCTAATGGATCTAAGAATGACATTATCCATGTGTAATGCAATGACTGGACCATGTGTCATAAGTAAATCGAGCCACATCACCTAGCACACGTCAATGGGGCCAGACATGATGCAAGGTCAGGGTCATGAAATATGCCACATCAAAATCACCTAAGAAGCAAGGATAGAGGTCATGTCATCCAACACCTGTCATCATACCTTATACATTTCCACGTAGATGTACCATTATTCCACTTGTCATAAAAAGACAGTAGCTACGTTATATCAGAGCATGCAAGAGTCTGAGGATGAAGAAGACTTGAAGTTAATGGAAGTCGTCTATCTATCGGAGTTGTAGCAAGAGATAATATGAATCGTTGATCATAGAGCAAGGCTACAGTGTGAATTCTATGGGAAAAACTCAAAGATTCAGTGATATTTGTTTATTTGGCATGGCTAGTAGATATTCATTTTTTATTGGAGAAACAATTATCAGAGTGGAATGTAAGTGGAGGTACTCCGATAGAGAGGGACTTTGATATTGATAGTGATATTCAGCTAGCTCATATGCCACACCATTTGTAATGTCATAGGAAAAAAAGAGGCAAGGAGAGTGCCATGTGTCAAGTTCGAAGCCAGCAAGGTATACAAAGAACGGTTGGAGGAAGTGATGACTTATTATGATAACTTGGAAGTTAGGGTGATGTTAGGATGCTCGAGTGGTAGCTAGAGTATCCCAAAGGATGACATGTGTCATATTTTTATTGTACGAAATTAAAGTGGGCCCCATTTAGATGTGGATACATTTGTGACATCATATAAAGTCTAAGACATTGATCTAGGTAGTGACTAGATTTCCATCGTTCATTGGAGAGGCTCTGGTCAGACTATATTATGTTACATGTAGCAGAGGTACTCTAATGAAGGAGATCTAAGGAGCAATATAGATCATGGATCATCATGTAGATGAAATGAAATCTCAATCGTATATCATTGTGGGTTCCACCTAGCCTTATCACGAGTAGATAGAGATATGGGAGTTAATCATAGTACATGTTGAAGGAGAAACACGATCAAAGCCATTGATTTTAGACCTTGGGGATCATTGGATCCATCAAAGTACATGTCATTGGAGAGGATCTAGTGGGAGTATAGTTATATTATGAAGGAGGAAGTTTCCTACAAATAGGACTTCGAGAGACAATGATATCTATTGTTCTAAGATCATACGATTATTAAACAATCAGGAGATATTATTTTGAGTGTACCCCAATGAGATTGATATCAAGGATACAATCGACAGACTAGATCAAATCCATAACATATCATACAGTGGATGAGTATTGTGGTCTCAGGTGTCCGATAGGCCTGGTGGTCCTGATGAAATAAATCCTAGATCAATGGGGGAGATTAATTGGAGATCCGGATCGGACGGTTGTGATAAAAAAAATGATCGGACGATTGGTGTGTGTCAAGGTTGTATAGTGTGTCTTGTTGAATAGAGAATATATCGATGATCATGATTTTTTCAAAGATCATATCAGATGGATCTTGATCATTAAGGTCTATGTGATGGAAGGAAACCGAAGACTAATTTTCATAGAGGAGTTTGTAGCTGGACTTAATGGAAAATTGATGGACCTGGAGCCAATTTGTTGAATATGATTCGGTTGAGCAAAAATGAATGGTGTATGATATTGAACATATATATAATTATTCCAAGATTTTTTTGAAGGATAAGAGGTCTGATGGATGGGTGAAGAGTGAAGAAAGAAGTGCGTGGAAGTATAAGTGAGAATATTATAGGCCCTGAGTGTCGAAAGAGAATGGAAGAAAGGAATATTTGAATGTATAAGGGTGGAAGTGTCGATATTGGAAGGGGATTGAACTCCTCATTGTAATTTGGTTCTTACATTGAAGGTTGGTTACTTATTTATCATCTAGTGGGTGCTTGTAGTGCAGTTTGATGCATGCAATTCTAGAAGTTGGTGCTTGTAGAAAGGACTGGTCTCCTTGGCAGGTTGGTTCCTTCAAACTTTACTTTTTAGTTGGTGCTCAGTCAAGGATATTTGTGTCTTGTATAGGTTGGTTCCTGCAAGCATTGTAATAGTAGGTTGGTGCCTATAAGATCTTATAAAGAATTTTTTATGGTTTTATACCATTTGGGTTTCCACATTAAATATATATGTACTTGTTGATTCTTGAATCCGCCAGGACCGAAACAACAACCTCATGAGGATATAAATCCCCCTGCATTTTTATAGAGGTGGTACTCCTTTTTTAATTCATATTTTATTTGGACTCTAGGTCTTCAGAATATGGGACTTTGCAAAAGTTCATCGTGGTAATCAAAGAAATATAAAATAACAAGAAATATAATGTTTTGTTTTTCTTTTTAAATAAATTTCTTGAGAAATAACCAGGAAACAGATACTTCATACATTTAAAGAAAATAGACAAAAATTCCTCACATCCATCATAGTTAAACTAAATATTTATGATCACATAAAAATAAAAAGAAGATGCTCTGCATGCATAAGATAACTTTTACAAATTGATCATGCGCAACTCAAATAAAGATAATGATATATCAAACTCAAATAATTTTTATTCAAAACTCTCAATTACAAAGTACACACGATATTGCTCCCGATATAGCTCTCTTGACAAGAATGAAGATTTTAGAAGGAAGATGGTGAGTGGTAAAATAACAACAAGACCTGGTAAGAAGAAAAGAGAAGTTATCAGTGTTCAGTTAAACCTTTCTAGTGAAAGACATGGAAGAACTGGAGAAAGGACATGATAAAGAAATAAAATATGTGATCAACGTAAACTTACTATGATGGTATATCTTTCTTTCACTTGCTTGTTGATGTCCTTTTATCATTTTCATCAACAGTTATAGGAACCATCTCAATTACTTCTTTCCCTTCATTGGTCAGTTTATTGATAACTTTCTTGAACCATTCTTCGATGTAAATTTTCATTGGTGCCACATTGATTTCATGTAGTATTTTGATTTTGAACAACTCACCCTCCAAGTCTCTCAGATCAAGGGAAATTCCATGTAATGCTTCTTCAATATCCTAATTTTTCATGGAGTAATCCACTAGCCAATTTTCTATGTCATCCTCATTATATTCAAGTATACCATAGAACTTTTCAATTGACAACCCTTTAAATATTTCAAATTGCTCATCAAACTCTTGTTTTTTAGGAACAACGAGTTTAGGATCAACTTGGTATCTTAGACTTCATTAGTGCTTTCGTCTAAGTCTACCTTCGTGAGTGTTTTGAATATTTATTCCCTCCTTGATATGGCTTGGCTGCACGTTTGAACAATTTTATTCATTTTTTTTATCTTTTCTTTTCAACACACATTCAACTATTTAATCTGACTTAGAGAGGGAACATCCTGCTCTCTTCTCCTTAGATCTGTCATGCTGGAAACTTTAACACCAAAGGGTACATCAACATCAAGGTAAAAACCTTCTTCATTTTTTAGGTTGGCTTTCAAATACTCATGAAATCCATGCACCCTCGAGCCAAAAGAAATCATGTTCTTTGAATTTTCTCAAGATTTTGTGATCAACGCCATTCTTTTATTAATATTATTCTCCACATAGATCATGGCTAATGTAAGTAAGCTTGAGGATCATTTTAATTTAACAATGGGCCTGGTGGGTCCAAAAATTTCCAAAGGGATGGAGAGGAGTGGAATAGGAATTAATGTCTCCTACAATTCCTTAATCCTCTCCTTCAACTTTGCATTTTCCTCTTTGAGACCACCAATGAAGTCGTCCAATGAATCGTTGTTTTCTCTATGAATTCTAGAAATTTGGGAAGGCCACATATCTCTTAGGTCAACCTATGATAGAGATTTTCCTTTCTAATTATTTACATCACTTTTCTCAATAATCATTTTTCTGTATTCCTTGACAAAAAAATCACTCTGCAAAAACAGTGACTCTTCTTCGCCGAAGGTCTCATTCTCAACAATTCCAAAGACGAATTCTGGTGGGTTTTGCTTCCCGGCTGATTAATGTTGGGAAATATTTTCTCTATGTTTGCTTCGAGTTCAATATCATCAAGGGATAATATATTGATATCACTCTCTATGTGAGGGTCTTCTTCCTCTTTCACTATGTTTTCCCTCTTTTTCCTGAGTGGAAGTTTGTGTGAAGTTTCAATTTTTCCCGGAGGGCAATTCTTTTCTCCTCCTCCTCCTAAACTATTGTTGATCACTTTTCTATATGGGTGGGCCACTGGAACACTACTCCGAGATGTTGTAGTATTAGGAGTAAGAGTTGGGGACTAGGCACTCTTCTCGTTGAGACCATTTAATTTATGTTTGTAAAATTCATTGGTACTAAGTACTATTTCCAAGTCGCCAACATTGTGAGTAGGAGATCCCAAGTTATTATCTTCCTCTTCTCCTAGAACAATAGGGATAAATGAATTTCTAAATCCCATTTCTAACATACATTCCACAAAAATTCCTTTAGGGTCAAACCATTTAATCCTTCCATCATACTTGAGATTTAGATTGTGGAAGTGGTTTGCAAATTTATCGATTTTGTTCATATTTCTGAATACAAAGTCCCCAATTTTCCATGGAAAGGGTCTGAATTTATTTTTTCATTTCTCATGAAAAAAGAGAAGCCATAAATTATATTGCCTTGTAACTTTTGTAATAAACATTTTGTTGGATATATGACATGGAAGAAAGGAGGGATTTTTCTTAGAACTGAAAAACCTAATAACATTGTAAGTTWMTATTTTCTCCAACATCCCCTTTTTATCCAAGAATTTACTTGCATGGGTGGATATTCTAGGGGTATCTTTTCCAAAAACAAACCTTTAAAAATAGAGACAAAACCATTGAAAACTTCATAAAATTGCAAATAATCTTTGTGTCTCCACAACGCTTGGTACCAAAAGGTCACTCGGATAAATTCACCTTCTTGTAGATAGATAATTTAGGAAATTGACAGCAATATGCTATTGCAAACAACAAATAAGAAGCCATAAATAATTTCTTATATTTTTTATACTCTGACAATCCAGAAGATATTTCAATGGAAATCAACCTTCCCTAATCAAAATTGTCCTGCTCCTTCATAGTAAAATATAAGATATAAAAAATCATACGAGAAATGTTGGTGTTATTTTCTTGGCCTATGACTCTGGTCATAGCCAAGAAATTTCCCGAAATGGGTGTTTGAATGCGTTGACCTGAAACTTGGTAATATCTTCAAGGATGGCCTTGGGATTCTCCAGAAAATCAAGAAAGAGGTCCAGACTGTTATCGTTCTTTTTCAGGAAATCCCTGCAATCCTCTCCTTTGAAAGTAAGTGTCGGCTCGAGGAGCTTCAACATTTTATGAAACAGTTGAGGTGACAGAGAGACATGATAATGGTATTGAAGTTGAATAATATGCTCACTTGGTATATATTTATTAGCACACCAGGAAACCATTTCCTTGTAGTTGAAAACCTCAGGAACACAATGTCCACGAGTAATTTCACCTGTCGATATCACTTCCTTCTGAGAAGACGGGGATGAATAGTAAGAATATGCTTTAGACCACTACGATTTATAATACCGACATCCATAAATTCTCAAAGTATCTCCACAAATTTTTTGTCGATTTGTTTCTACCATGAGTTGAGGAGAGTGTTCTTTTAGTCCAGATAATATTTGAAATGAGTGCTTGAGAGAGATAATATAATCTTCCGCAAATCGTGCTTTAATGTGGTTTAATAAGAAATCTCCTCAAGCCCTTATCTTATTAATGACGATATTTACTGATCCTGCATGATAATTTATTATCATTAAACCATATTAAATGCATATTGGGAAAAGTGTGAAGGTGGCAGGGACAGACGAGGGAAATTAGGATTTGAGAATTTTGTGAACCCGCCAACCTAGGAACCCAGAAACCCTTCATTGTGAAAGTTCAAAAATTGGCTAAGTGTTGTAATGTGGTCATTGAGACTCAATATAGGAGATATGAGATACTTAGGATCTTGGGGAGTCCAATGGTCAAAATGTAGATCACAGATCTCTTGCGTGAAAAATGTATATTGCGGAACATGGGATATGAAATCTTGAACCTAGGAACTCGGGAACCTGCGACTGCAGAAACAACTAAGTATAAAATAATTTGACAGTTATATGGACTCATGATATGGGAGTGTGAATGGAGATGAGGATTTACAAGTCTTCCAACCTGCGAACCCTTCGTTTTCAAAAAAATGACTAAGTATAGTAACTAGAAAGGGAGAATATAAGGGAGAAAAGAAAAGGGGAAATCAGGTAAGTATAAAATAGGGAAAAGAAATTGCCAAAAGAAATTGGGAAAAGAGAAAAGGGGAGGGAAATTTTGGAAGTGGGAATTGATCCCAACAATACTATGTCTTTGTGTTGATCTCTATTGATATGGTTAATTTCCTTCATTGCTTATGATTGATTATATAATGACTAGTTAAAGTGGTAAAGACAAAATGTGGTAAAAATATCTCTAATATTGATTCACCCTCTCTCTCATCATTAGTGTATATTCTAAGGTATTGTTCCGCTTCACAAATTTTCACACTCAACCAAACATACTCCTCCACATTCTTCTTCATATTCTCCCTAAAGTATCCTCACTCCAACACTGTCATTATTATTCATTGTCTTAGGTGGAAAACATAGGGAGATTCATGAGATTCCTTCATTAGTTCCCTCCCAAAGTTGGACAACTTAGGGACATACATTCTCTCCCAAAAGTCCAATATTCCATCACATAGCAAAAAATTCTTCATTTTTCTCTCCCTCACCTGCTTCATGATGGTATTGTTATATCATCATGATCTAACCATTCCTTCATATTTTAATGCAACTCTTGCAATATGTAAAAATAAATTCTCCCTGATGTAGAAAACACATCCTCCTCCTCTAGGACAACAAGTTGTGTTTTTATGCTCAAGGAATCTGTGACATTGTTTATCCTTCCTGGGATATAATTAATGGTCATGTGAAATTATGCGAGGAAGTATTTCCACCTTGCCTTCCTAGGTGACAAATTTGACTGTGCTGCAAAGTAACATGTCACAACATTTTCTGTCTTCACAAAAAATTGTTTTCCAAACATGTAGTGTCTCCAAGTCTTGAAACAATGTACCATTGCATTCATCTCCTTCCCATAAATGGGGTATCTTTGTTTGCAATATTCGAGATTTCTTCTATCAAAGTAAAAGTATATTCCTCCTGCATTAAAACCCCTCTATTGGAAAAGTATGATGCACCATTCTACACTTCAAATGATTTCTCAAAGACCTACAACTTCAACATGATATCGATGACAATTCTACATTTTGTCTCCTCAAACACAAACTTTCATCTCTCTATCTAGTTCCATGCTTTCCCTTTTTTCAATAAGTCAGTAAAAAATTTGAATCTTCCCAATATTAAATTTCATTGACCTTCGTAGGTTCCGTGCAAATTCAACCTTGGGAATCCAATGCCCCAATAAAACTATCTCAGTATGCCCAAAAACACACTTAGACTTCTTCAACATCATATGGTTCTATTGTAGTTCCTTAAAGACTTGTGCCAAATGTTTCTTTCTCTCCTCCATACATTCATTGTACACTATGATATCATCCAAACACACCACAAAACACTTGTCCAAAAACGACTGCAACACATCATTCATCAATGTGAAAAAGGTTGTACAGAAGTTGCATAAGCCAAAAGACATCACTAGGAACTCATAGTGTTGGAACATCAATAATTGACGGTTCATCACACATCTCCATGACTCAATTGATAGAGAGTTCCACCTTCATCTAGATATAGTATATCAAGATATTGACCATCACACCACACCATTAGGTCGATTAGTTGACATGTGTGTCACTCAGACAATCCACCTGTAGTCGAAGATAGTCAAGTGGTGGATCGAATAGCCCAACAATTGACTATGAGTTGGATTCATAGGTTGTTTGGTTGAGTCATGTTGATACAAATCAGTAGAGCGGATTTTTTGGATTCAACTCTAACTATCGATGGTTACATGTGGATAAGATCTTTCCTATTCTATGGAAATCAATTATATATTGAGGCCATTAAAAGGGACCCCTTTGGTCATTATAAAAAATTTCAATCGATATTGTGCAATAGATCATGGAAATGAAGATGAAAAATATGCACTATGATGTTCTCATCACAATGATCTCTCCTTAAGTTCCATAACAATGTCTTTAGACACCACCGTTTGTTTTTTGAAATGTTTTCCTCTCTTTTATTATCTGTAGTGTTGTGTTCTTTATTTCATGTCCTGTTCCACCTTATTCCCAAACATGGTATTAGAGTCGATGGTTTAAACCTCAACCTATTATCTACAAACCTTGTTGATTTATATTTGTTGTGTGATCGGCTCTGGTTCGATGGTTTAACGATTTCAACTTATTGAAACACACCAGTTTATCTAGATATCGAAGATGGCTTCAAATATTGATCTTATTGTTATGAATGGATCAAATCATGCAATATGGGCACTAGATATGGAAACTCTATTGAAGAGTAAGGAACTATTTCAATATATGAAGGTTGAAATTCTATATCCAAGAGACACTCAGACTAAGTTTGTTCTTGATAGAAAGAAGGATGAGGTGGTAGGAGTCATAGTGACCTAGACATCTTGCGGGAGATATAATTTCACTTCAATGGAATAGATTGATCTCATTAGGTATGAGAGAAGAT
>JASDQU010108935.1:0-78807 GCA_032191745.1 Picea mariana
AGTTCACTTCAGCAATCATAGATAGAATGATTTCTTTACTACAACACTAAATGCTTTTGGAATTGAGCATATACAGTGCGTGGCTATCTTTGAAACAAAAGACTTCCCTGGGTTGATAATTTATGTTTCACTTGGTTGTTTAAAATTAATTAAGCAATTATAGTGACCAACAACCGCGTGGAGGGATTGAAGGTCCTGTTGTAACCCTCTGAGTTCAAGCTCGATTCTGTCATACATTTGTTCTTGCTTGTCTTTGTGTTTCTGCAAGACATCCTATGAGGCATATACTACAGTTGTGATGATGAAGTCAAAGTCATCGACCATGAGCATGGTTCACATCGTGGTTTTGCTCACTCTTGACTTCTTCTATGAGGTGGGTTTCGTAGGGGAAGCATTTCTTTTCTTTGAGGGATAAGCCTCATCAATAGGATCGCTAGGTGGTGTTACATCGCCTTGCTTCTAATGATATTATTTTCCATTGGTCTCTTCTCCATCTACTTCATCATCACCTCCTCATCTAGGTGATACTGAAGCAGTTTCATCTGATGCACTGCTCAGGTTTTGTACTTCTTCAGTCTTCTTCCTTCTGATGGTTCTAGATGTGTCGTGTTCTTTGTGAGTGGCCTCCAACCTGCCAATTAGTTCGAGATCAAACATTTCTGCAGGGTCAGCAAGGATAAGGAGGTCTACTGACCAGTCCTTGGTTATCTCCTCAATGTCCTCCTCTGTGAGCTTATAGTATGACTGAATCTCTTCTTTATGCTCATCTACACACGCAGTGATATAAATGAAATGCCTATATGCACATATATTCATGAGAGGTATGAACCGGTACAAGGTTTTTGGCATCATGGGAGGGACAACTTTGATGGCTCTATTCAACTACACATAGTATGTATGGAATACTGTGTTCAATTTCCACTATTTTCCCATATCGCTCGAGTACCATAGCATGTTGAACTTCGCATCAAGTGGTTCGAATGGATCAATGTTCGGGAAGGTCGCACCTTCTGGCAATTCCCAAGAAATAAACTCTATGAGGATCAGAAGCTAGATAAAGTGGAACTCATAGCCCTAATCCTAAGCTTTGCGGAAATCCAATTCTAGTTGGTTCACTAGGTACTTCACCCAATTCATCCGGAGTCCTTCTACACATTTTCTGGTGAGGTCAACAATGAATCCTCTGACCTGTGTAGGTATGTTCTTTATCACAATATTTCTTGCTATCATCTAGCAGGCCAGGCACACTGCGCCATCCTGGATGGAAGCTACCTTGTAGCCCCACATCCCCTTTTCTACATCACCATATCTGTCTTTCATCCTCTGTTCCAGTGTGCGATCTATAGCCTTCCCTAGGTAGAAGTCTTGTGGTTTGGGTCCTTGCATGCTCAATCCGGTGATCCTATGGATCACCATCTGATTGACTGTGATGTGTCTATGTATCCATAGATATCCAACATGGTAACATGATAGAAGGATCTTAACACACGCATTAACCTCCTAGTTCCTTCCAAAGTGAAGAATCTTCATCACATTCAAGAGGGTGGACTACGCAAGGTTCATAGTCCATAGTTGGGGGATTATTTTCGAGTTCTTCCGCTTCGTCCTGGTCAGATACTTTTAAGGAGAGAGAATATTGTAGCTCTTACGGTCCCCTAGGTTGAATTCGTTGAACTCCAACGTCGCGATCTTATCCTGTTTTGTTCTAACTGCATGTATCCCCTTTAGGAGGTACGCAATAACCATGGTGTAATCAAAGTCTCTTGGGACATTGTCACAAATCACTGTGCTAGCCAAAGGAAGAATGTAGTCAGGAAGGATAGTTAGGATTAACTTCAGGTTGGTTAAGTCATCTCGATACTTGGTTCTTTTCTCTGGTGCAGATCAAGATGGTCCAGATCCATGAGCAGTCGACGGGGAGGCTTGCACTCCTCTTGTCGATGAAGCTTGAATTCCGACAGACATAACCTTCTCTTCCATAAGGTCGATTAGAACTTCTTCAACAAATTTCTTTATGGCACTGATCTTGTTTGACATGCACGCTTAGATCAGATAACTTAGGTGGATGAATGAGTACTCAAAGAAATAGAATAGGTGTCTATCTCAATAAACACAGTGTGGTATTAATGGGTTTGCTTGGATACAATTCACAAAAGTGTTCTCGGTGCAACAGTCGATGAAATAAGTAGACACGATGTAATAGATCTCTCCAATGGATGAGATGCCTTCATCAATGTGGTTATGTCTATTGTGGCATGGTCCTAATGGTCTGATGGTGAGCTTTCAGGCCATAATTGTTGTTCTAACCATTAGGGGTGTCGGGATAATGGTTATAATGGTTTCAACGGTTATATTGCTTCGCCATGGCGAAGTGCCATGTTGCGTTGTTCTGATATCTCGACGAAGTTCCAGTTTTGAAAGCCTTCCTTCTGTGAAGTCCCTTCTAGAACCTTTTGCAAATTTTCTATCTTTTCTCTCTTCTTAATGAGCTTTCTAACCTTCTTCCCTATAATCTTTATCTCAGTATTCCTCTTTCCATTATGATTCTTATCTCCTTTTAGCATAGTAACTTCACATTGTTGATGGTATTTCGTAGCATTCAATTCTAGTACTTCTTCTTTGTCTGGGGTAGGTGCTCTACTCTTCGATGAGCCTTCTTGTGTTCTTTCCACTTAGACATCCAAGTTTCTGGTTCTGAACAACTTTGATCTATTTTCTTGTTCTTTAATCAAGTGTCTTATCCTCCTAGTCATGAAATCTTTTAATTCTTTCTTCTTTTGTTCTAAGACTTCCTCTTCTTTTCTTGTGGCCTGATTTTTCTCAATCCAATTTTTTCCTAATAATATAGAAAATGAGGCGTTGTTCTCAATAAATTTAACAACCTCAAAATCTTCTTCTGTCAAATTTCCATGAGAATTCATATATATCCAGGTGAGTCTTCCACATAGGGTTATCAACTTTCCTCTACATAATCCTATTTCCCCCAATGAAGGAATCATAACAGGCTTTCCTAAAATTTTCCAAGTTCTTTCTGTCATGATATTCACCTATGTTTCTTCATCCAGAACACAGTTAATGTCAAAGTCTCATATTCGTGTCTCTATGCACTTTTTTTCTTTGAATCTCTCTCATTCGTTGATATTTTTGTGATCATTCACGGTTTCTTTCATTTGTAGCAATACATTCTCTGATTATTTCTAGGGTTCTGCCATGGTATCAGTTTCTTGATCTTCCTCAGGGTTATCTTATCTCATATTTATTCTTTCAACCTTAGCAATCATTCTAGGGAAATCCAAAACTTCATGATCCGTAGCTTGATAAAAAAGACAACTAGGTATTTTACCATGGCATTCCTTAGCAATATGCCTCGGTCTTCTACAATTATAACAAAGGGTTAATCTTCTTTTTATTTCAAATGATCCCCAACCTTTCCTATACTGCACACTAGGATCATAGTAGCTATCCTGCAAAAAACTCTTTCTAGGGTCCTGCATCCATTTTTTAGTCCAAACATTCTTTATATGCATAGGAACAACATATATTTCATTATTTATATCATACCTACTCATATCAAACCTTTTTTCATCTAACTATGTCCTATTTTTCAAGATACAACAAAATTTATCAAACATACCTAGATCCATACTTTTGAAATACATTTTTCCACTTATATTACCTTTTCAATCAAAACTTTTCACTATTCTTACCTTTTTCATAGAACAAAGATTCAAGATCTTACCTATTTTATTTAGATCTGACTTTTCTTCTTAGCACATAGATTTACAAGTCAAGTAAAATACTATGCACTAGGGAAACATATCTACGCACATAGATTTCTTTTCTTCAGTTCCCCGCAATCACAATTTCAGGTCCCAACAACAGAACCATTTGTTGGCACAGGGGTAGACCCAGGGTTCAACACTCAAGAGCGCACCAACAAAACCCTAACTACTGGCCCTTTCGGCATCACCTACAAAGCAGATGAATTCTCAACCGAGGTAGAGTCAGGGGTGGTTGCAATACTCAGATGTCTGCAACCTTAGCTGGGACACCGATCTGTGATTACAACACCTAAACAGAGCACTTAGCAGTTATAGTTCATTAATATACAACCTTAGTTTACAACGCAGGTAAACCCTAATAACAAAGCAGCGCAATATTCACATAGATTCGATATATTCAAGAACTAAGCACATCAACATAGATTAAGTTCACATTATTCAACACTAAGCTATCATATTAGATTATTCTAAGTATATATCAGTGAACTAAGAATTTAATCACATAAACAAGAGAAAAACCATAATGAACAAAGAAACCACAACACAGGATATATGTGGTTCACCCCCAACTTGGGGCTACGTCCACCAAATCTTCTTCTCTTTTATTGCCTTTTGTCAATCTTCTACATGCATAGAGCCATGAGATCTCACTCCGCATAAGACAAGAGATCTGAGCGCACTTCGCTAGATCCTCCTTCCCTGAGTTACAACACAAATCCTTTCCACAGTCTCTTACAATCACTTTCACTTAGCTCTAGAAGTCTCACAGAGTATGCACGAAGCATCTACAATCCACACTTGCACTTAACACTTAGCACTTAGCAAGGTACCAAAAAAACCTTCTCTCTTCTTACCTCGCCTAGACTTCTATTTATACATTACAAAAAGGGCCTAAACATGGGTAAACCCATGGGCCGACATTCCCATACCCATTACATAGCCCAAAACCCAAAAATCCCTAAAAAGGGGCCGATATCCCATGATCTCCGCTTCGAATTGCGCTCTGCCTTCGACAACCTGTCAAAGTCCCAAAATAGGTCAATCATGACCAAGGATTATCAAAACTTGGTTAAGGACCAACAAGTTCCTTCTTCACCTATCCAATATATTGAACCATAGTCCTTCATGATCCAATACTATGTGTCAACTCCCTCAACACGTGTCAAGTGTCATCAAATTCATTATTTTCTTCTACACTCTCGAATGACTTCACACTAGGAAAATTCCATCTTTGTTATCTCTATGTGAATGCGTCTTCCTCCTTATCCTAGCATTTATTTTATAATCATGAGTCACAATCTATTTCTAATATCCAAAATGATCTACAGTTGATATTGCTTCTCACACTCACTTGAGATTTAGATTACATGTTGCATGGTAAGTACTTTTAGCATGTTTCATAAATAAGTCAATTAAATAATTACATAATTAATTGATAAAAACAATTTACTTTAATAATTTCTTTAACTAAAGTAAATTCAAGAGTAGAAGGATTTGGATGATTTCCACACATCTAGACACATAGACATGTGAGGAAATACCTATGTGATGCTACCACTAACATCGACAATGAGGAATGCATGAAGCTATGTGAGAAAAGAACCTTTATTTGGGCAAACGTGATGGAGGATCCATATATGAAGGTTGTGGAATCTATATTAAGGGATGTGTAGAAAAATGCATAGAAGGATTCAAAGAACATAAGAACAAAACCACCTATTGAGCGCACGGAGGCCATCCTAGAAAGAAGGAAGTCATACAATGAAAAAGACTAGATAAGGGAACAATGGAATATTTTCCAACAACAATTAGTACCGCTATAGGATGAAGCACTAAGGTTAATATAGGAATTGGCAGTTTTGTAGAGCATGGTAAAGCAAGAAACACATGACAATGAGGAGAAAACCATGACCCTAACTGCACAAGTCATAGAAGGGATTTTGGAATAAGAAGGAAATGTCAAGAAAGAAGTCACAACAACAAAGGAGACCCTTCAAAATTTCATGCAAGCATGGAGGGGCATGATGTAGTAGGCCTAAGTGGCTTGAGATGAACCGCAACTAAGTGTTGGGAGATTTTTGGTCAGACAATTCAAAGAACTAAGTTTTGAGGGTGCGCACAAAACCAGGAAGGATAACACTTAGGCACGCAAAATCATATAGATGCGCAAAATCATGAATAACAACAGTCGGGAATGTAAAAGCAACATGCAGTCACAAAGGTAGAAAAATCACAGTTGAACAATGAGTTGCCATGAGTGGTCATAGGGTTTTTGGATAGGTGAGTAGCGTTTTGAGCCATAAATGTTATATATAAATATGTAATGGGTAGTGAAGAATAGGTTGTTAAATTTTGAGATGACGAAAGGCTAAGGTTGAGAGAATAGACTGAGAATGAGAGAGAGTCTATGTCTAGAGTCTTAGGGAGGGTTTGTAGAGAGATTATTTCACTGTAGAGTGACTAGGAAGTATGGGGAAGGATATCATGATGTATATATTATAAGCATCATGCGCAAGCCTAATATGATTGCACGAAGAATAATAAAGAAGCCAATTGTTGTGGACATAGGCCAAGGATTGGGTGAACCATGTTAAAATTTTGTGTCTAAATTTATTTTTATGTGATTTCTCATGGATTTTCTATTTATTCATAACTGTATCTAGACATGTGTATGAGATGATTAATGTGCAGTAAAGATGAATGTTACAATGAATAGTTTATTTTGCAATCTGTGTCACAATGATGTTGCATAATTAAATTTTACTAATTAATCAAGGGAAAAGGGACAAAGAATACAATGCACAAGGTAGATATGTAGGAATGAACATGATGATATCCTCCCATCCCGTCGTCCCTACATAAACTTGGTTCCTGCAACCCCAATAGATGTCTCGGGTGAGACTTCACTTGCATGTAGGTGATGACGAAAGGGTCGTTGTCTATAGGGTTTGTTGGTAGAATAACCTGAACCTAGGGTCTTACAGCCACACACCAACAACAACCAAACTACTTAAAAACAATAGAACCTAACTTTTTCTTAATCCCTTTGACTAAGAATTAATGGAAAATAATAAATTTTAGATATTCCACATATAGATTTAAATACAAATTCAATTTTTTTTTGTTTTTCTATTATTAATTTTTGGTAGTTTTGAAAATATGAACTTTAGAGAATTTATCTTCATTAAACCTCCCTTTATAGTCCACTGTAATGGATTTGCATAATTCCTTCTATTATAAAAGGAAACTGATACATAACACTTTGAAAAATATACAATAAAGAAATTTTAAAATCAATAAAAGATTATAATCCCTTAGTTTAAGATTATATACAATCTAAAAAAAATTAAAAACATTAACAAATATAAAATTAATACTTCTTTTACATTCCATTGTGAAGGAGATGCATGGGTCATCAAATGAAACTAATATATAACACTTAAAAATATATATATACAATATCAACGCTAACATAAAATTAACAACCAAAACTATATATATAGATTATAATCTATTTGTTTATTGTTATTTATGATCTCCTAAAAAAAATAACAACATTAACAAATAGATAACTAATATGCTCTTTATATGTTTCACGTGATCCCCTTTGCATGATGTTCTTGTGTGCGATAATAGACCTAGGATTTAATTTCATTACTGTGCATGTTTGTTTGTGTGATAGTAGTCCCTTATTGTAATTTCAATATTGGCTCCTATTATCCAATTTCCACATATTTTAAATAGTGCACTTTACATGTATGTAGTCGCTTATAAATATTATGTATGTTCTTGTGTGCGATAATAGACCTAGGATTTAATTTTATTATTGTGCATGTTTGTTTGTGCGATAATAGTCCCTTACTGTAATTTCAATATTGGCTCCTATTATCCAATTTACACATATTTTAAATAGTGCACTTTACATGTATGTAGTCGCTTATAAATATTATGTAGTTGGGTGGAATGTTTGAGTATATCAATTTGTAGACTTTATGTTCAAATTGTTAAAAAATTGAAGTATGGTTCATAATTACAAGTTAATTGTTTAGAATATTGATCAAATGTTTAGGAATATTTTATTGATATATTAGTTGTTTATGTTGTATATCATTCATGACTATAACTAATATGACATATTGACATAAATCAATTCAATACAATAATTTATTTTTTTAAATAACAAGTTTTAATGAAAGAAAATAAATTGCACATAAATAATAATAGAACATAATATAGGAAATAAATCAATACAGTACAATTAGTCTAAATCTATATTAGCTCCAAACTTGTCAAGAGAGGGATCAAATCAGTCAAACTACAAATTTATTTTAAAGTGTTAAATTTGAGGGAATGTTTTCACTTCAATGGTTTTTACCTAAATACGGATCTACGTTGTTGATAAAGTTTCACAAATATGCATGAGTTAAACCACAGATCAACAATATTTCCTTGAAAATGCCAAAATTAGGTAAATTATCAGTGTTGAATTCTTAGTAATGAGCAAAGTTAAAACATCTTAGAATAATATATAATTAAGACTTTGCTAGAGTTGGGAAATTGTGATACACTCACTCTAACAATTGGAATATTGTGTAGCACCTAAATATAAATCTTTCCCTCGCCTAAAATTTATATTTATATTAAAAATTATAGTGTATATAAATCATCAATCATATCCATAGTATAAAATCATGTATAATTTTTTGTGATCTATTTCGAGTGCACTTGTCATAGTCACTTTCAAGTTTCCTTCATGAATAAAAAAAAGTGCAATAAATAGTTGAATACCCTGTGAGGAGTGAAAATAAAATGACCATTTAATAATCCTTTAACATGATAAAAAAACTTCAATACTCTAACATTGGAACAATATCTATACTTATTGACATAATTGGAATACTCATTTGCATCTTTACTATATTTATGATAGAATGAAGAATGAAAAGGTTTATGTGGGCTCTAAAAACAATTAGCACCCTAAATGGCTTGGTACAAAATAAGCTCCACAAGAGACACATAAATCCATGTCTATAATATTTGTTCTCAATAGAATGAATAACAACAATGGTTACATACACTATAAAGAAAATTAATACCCTAAATGGATAGTACAAAAGAAGCTACAAGAGTGATATGGAAATCCATATCTATAATATTTCTTATCAATAGAATGAATAAAAAAAAAGGGTTAGGGTGAGTGCACAGAGTTGGTAGATGAAAAAGTAGCAAGGGGGTTAGCAGGAACATGGACTCATAGAAAACATTGCTACTCTAAATGGATAGTACAAAATAAGATCAACAAGAGCCATGTAAAATGGATCTGCAGTGAGTATCGTATGCTTGTGCAAAACAAATCTACAATGAATACACTACCTGATTTTGTTATTTCCCAATTTACTTAATGGATTGATTAATATTCTTTCTTTTCACAACAATTAAATATTTATCAACCCCAAACTGCAATAGAAAGAACTTAAAAATAAAGATCTAGTATCAAAAAAGAGTTTTACATAGTATATGAAATGATAAAATGACTATTAAATCTTGATATACCACAAAACATTATTAACTCCAAATTGTAACAACAAGAGATTAAAAAAATATATATCAAGTATCAATACTCATTACATTAGAGAAAAACAAGAAAAGATTGGATTACTAATGAAACCTACTTTTCTATATGTAGTTAACACTCTTGGATCCCTAAATTGACACTTTTTGGTCAGTTTTTGTTATGTCTTTTTAACCTTCAAACCCCCACAATAAACCTAGTTTTTCTATCATTTTGCTACATAATTATCATTATCTACATAATATGTGTGGCATGAAGAAATATAAGGTGTGAATGTCTAAGTTTACATTTTTTCATATTTTTGGCACACAATTTAAGTTGAATTTCATTTTTCTAACACATTGTGATAATCAATCAAGCCCTGTAGCAGAAATCAGATTTTGTAATGGTCATAATCCAGTTGCATATTCAATTATTTGTATGGTTTCACATGTGTACAAGGGAAATATTCATTTGGAGTGGGTTTTTAATTCCCTAGAGATTCTCGTTTGTTATTTAAAATGATTTGAGTGAAAAAAGAGAAAGCAACATAATGGGGTCAACTCGCAAGTAAAACATGGTGCCAAACCTAGCAATCCAGCAGAATCCAACACTTTTTTTTTCCTAATAATCGTTTGTTCTTCATTTTCTTTTGTAACTATTGAAACATGTGTGTCAAATCATGCATTTTCATTTACATATATAAATCATTATATAAATAGTAGCTTTGAGAGCTTATGGGATCAACATCAATCTGATATCATTTCAACAATTGTTCTAACAAGTGGATTTAGAGTTTACTTTGTTTTCTCAATTTATGTGTTAGTTCTTTTGTGTGGCATTTATTATTTGTTATTCTCATAGTAATATTGTATCATGGATTGATGTAGGAAGGCCCCCTTAAGAATTGGTATATGTTGCAACTAATTAAATTATATTTCATTGTATGCTTAGTTTTCAAATTGATTTTATGTGTTTTCTATTGTGTGATAGACAGATTTACAATTACAAAGTTGTTTAAAGAATGCATTTTTCATAAGCTACACGAATATATATTTATAATTTTCCATCAAATGAATGACTTGATTAAGATAATATAAGTATTTTGAAATTTGATGAATATAGGACTATGAGAGGGTGGTTAAATATTGTAATTCAAATACATGAAAATTGTGCATAACTAGAAATACTCATGTAGCGTTTCATTTATGTTTTAAGTTTTAGAGTTTTACATAGTTAAAGGTTTTCGGCAAGTAATGTTTCATTTTAAGAGTTAAATAAAACTAAATTTTGCGCATATGAGATATGAACTTCATCAGTTTATTAATACCATATTGATTATTTAATGTGACGAAATTTAATCGATTAAATTGACTTACTTTTTTTGTGCCATTGTCGAGGAAGTGTTAAAAAGAATTAGTTTTCCTTTACAATATCATTTTATATGCATATACGAATGAATTCATGGGAAAAGAGATGGAAATATGTAAAGATGAATTTTGATCTAGGTGGATATCGGTGGCCACCCACCATTTCCAATTGGCTCAAAATAGTTTTTTGGCAATTTTGGCCATTTACTATTTTTAGCAGGTTTTAACTTCTGGGGCCATTTTGGGGGCCTAAATGAAGGTTTTTCGAGATCGAGGTTATCAATGATAAATGATGGATTTATTGAGCCTCCAAAATGAATCTCCTCGATGATACCTTTCCAACGAGCTATCATACCCCTAAAACAGAGATCGTATGCAAAAGTTACGACCCCGGGAAGTTGATGTACTAACTTACCCAAACGGGGCCCACATGACTTTTGGCGCTTCATTTCCTAGGGTTATGTTTTCGGATGTCTAGGGTTTTTGGCATTCCTTTTTATTGTAAAAAGGCCTTCAGAGCCTCATTGTACTCATCTTCTTGCGAATGCGAGTAGCCGTCACATCTCTTCTCAGCGATAAGATGCCACCATTCTAGCGAGTCTTTCACTCTGTATTTTTACAGTCTCTGTACATTTCTTTCATTAATAGAAATCATGTATTACTATGTGTCTGTGTTTATGGTTTCATCTATGATATATTTATGTTATATTATTGAATATCTATGATATCTCTATGCATTTCTATATTATGTCTCCGATATCATTTCGTGCCAAAAATAATCCGGATAAGTGGTATCAGAGCAGGCTATTCTTGATCGTTTTTTTCAGTGCATGTCCCTGACGAGGTATAAGTATATTAAGTTGGGTATCGAGCTTGTATTTCTTGAGGAAAATCGCTCTCGCACCCCCAAGAAACCCTTAATGGTAAAAGAAAACAAAAATGACGGAGTAGACGATCCTATTAGCCTGTTACTTGAGAAAGCTCTGACGTGACAGAGGGATGAAATGATGGAAAATTTTTCCCACATCCTTCAACAACTGTCGATAGCAGCAGGCACATCTTCATCAAGCGAAAACTTCGGAGGCACCTCACCTTTCAAGGTACAAGTTAATTTTGATATTCCTGTATTTGAAGGACAGATAGATGCAGAAGCCCTAGACAAATGGTTAAATCTGCTAGAAGGTTATTTCTATGTTCACAAATTTTCCAACAAAGAAAAGATCACCTTCACACTCCTTAAATATCTCCCCCATGTCAAACATTGGTGGGAAACTTATTGGGAGTAGAGTTCCACAGAGGAGTCCAAAATATATGGGGCCGATCCCACTTGGGATTTTTTTGTGAATGCAGTAAAGGAACAGTATTACCCTGTTGGAAACTATGAGGACCAGTAGATGAGATGGACCACACTGCAGCAAGAGAGGGGCCAAGTAGTTCTAGAGTTCACCAATACATTCCATACCTTGTGCACCAAGCTCGGTATCGAAGACTCCGAGCGAGATTTGGTTCTGAAATACCGTGGGGCTCTACACAGATACATCCAGACTAAAATGCATTTTCTGAACATCTCATCACTCCGTGCTTCTTATCGATATGCTGTTAAAATTGAGCAGAAATTTAAGAACCAGAACAAACAGGATTTCGGATCTGTAAATCCACAACAACCAAATTATGAGAAAGAGATCCCTAACAAACAATCTCCTAAAAACTAGTCCAAGACACAGGAAAAGAAGGGTCATGGGAAGACAAAGAAGGACACCAGAAAATTGTGCGATTTACACAAAATCCCCTGGTACAACAGCAATGAATGTCGCTCAAAACAATCATTGGTGGCCAAGATCAAAGACAAGGAGCCGAACCCTGATTCAGAATCCGATTATGAAAATATTGGGAAAGGATATATCATTGATGCAGACCCCACTACTGTTGTCGCAACCATGCCAATTCAACTAGAAGAACCAACATATCCTGAAGAGGGGGAGTGAATTTTCATTCACAGATGTGGGTGAAGGGGACCCCGCTACATTTTATTGTTGATAGCGAAAGCCATAAGAACCTCATCTCAGTAGAGGTCATCAAACAGTTGGGATTGTCGACAACACCACACCCGCAGCCATACAACATCGGGTGGCTTTGCAAAGGATGAGATCTTCATGTCATCCAGCAATGTCGATTGTCATACGACATCCATCCCTTCAAGGATGAGGTATTATGTGATGTTGCCCCACTGGATGTTTGTGATGTTCTCTTGGGCCATCCATATATGTGGAAGCTCCATGTTGTTTATGAGTCTCAACCCCGTAGTGTCATTGTTACTTTGGGGGGTCATCTCTATAGAATACTAGAGGTAGTTCAGACTATTGTTCCACCTAAAAAGTACCACAAGGTAGTATCGCATACTACAAACTTTATCTTCTTCACAATCTGTTCAAAAGGAGAACAGAAGGACACTGCATCCACAATAGCCTTGCCCCAAGTATGTTCTATTCAATAGAAGCAGGTCGACAAATCTGCAAAAATGTGAAGAGATTCCTTATGCACACCGTCCACTCATGTATCTTGACTTGTTGAATAGCCTCAACCTCAACAGGATCTTGTCATACTTCCACAAATTGAGCAACGTGATGTCTCCAGCAACACAAGCAGCTCACCAAGATGCAGATCCAACAAACGTTATTCCCTCTCCCTTGGGAGCTCAACGCAATGGAGACCATTGCTTCCTATGGAGGGAGGATTGATCCAGGTGGATATCAGTGGCCACCTACCTTTTTTGACTAGCTCAAAACAATTTTCTGGCAATTTTGGCCATTTACTATTTTTAGCAAGTTTTAACTTCTGGGGCCATTTTGAGGGCCTACATGAAGGTTTTTTGAGATCAAGGTTCTTTGTGATGGATGAAGGCATGATTGAGCCCAAAAAATGAATCTCCTTGACAATACCCTTCCAATGAGCTATCATACGCCTAAAACGGAGATCGTATGAAAAAGTTACGACCCCAGGAATTTGATGTACTAACTTACCCAAACAGGGCCCACATGACTTTCGGTGCTTCATCTCGTAGGGTTATGTTTTTGGATGTCTAGTGCTTTTGGAATTCCTATTTATATTAAAAAGGCCTTCATATCCTCATTGTACTCATCTTCTTGCGAATGCGAGTAGCCGTCACATCTCTTATCGGAGATAAGCTGCCACCATTCTAGCGAGTCTTTCACTCTGTATTTTTATAGTCTCTGTACATTTCTTTCATTAATAGAAATTGTGTATTATTGTATCTCTATGTTTATGGTTGCATCTCTTATATATTTATGTTATATTATTGAATATCTACGATATCTCTATGCATTTATTTATTATATCTCCGATCTCATTTTGTGCTAAAAATAATCCGGATCAGTGGTATTAGAGCAGGCTGTTCTTGATCATTTTTTTCAGTGCATGTCCCCGACGAGGTCCAAGTATAGAAAGTTGGGTATCGAGCTTGTCTCTTTTGAGGAAAATCCCTCTCGCACACCTAAGAAACCCTCAATGGTGGAAGAAAAGAAAAATGATGGCGCAAACGATCCTATCAGTCTGTTGCTTGAGCAAGCTCTCACTCGACAGAGGGACGAAATGATGGATAATTTTTCCCACATCCTTCAACATCTGTCGATAGCAATAGGTGCATATTCATAAAGCGACAACTTTGGATGCACCTCCCCTTTCAACGTACAAGTTAATTTTGATATTCCTGTATTTGAAGGACAGATAGATGTAGAATACCTAGACAAATGGTTAAATCTGCTAGAAGGTTATTTCTCTGTTCACAAATTTTCTAACAAAGAAAATATCACCTTCTCACTCCTTAAATCTCTCCCCCATGTCAAACATTGGTGGGAAACTTATTGGGAGAAGAGTTCCACAGAGGAGTCTTAAATTTATGGGGTTGATCCCACTTGGGATTTTTTTGTCGATGCAGTAAAGGAACAGTATTACCCTATTGGAAACTATGAGGACCAGAACATGAGATGGACCACACTGCGGAAAGAGAGGGGCCAAGCAGTTCCGGAGTTCACCAATACCTTCCATACCTTTTGCGCCAAGTTGGGTATCAAAGACTTCGAGCGAAATTTGGTTCTGAAATACCGTGGGGCTCTACATAGATACATCCAGACTAAAATGGATTTTCTGGACATCTCATCACTCTGTGCCTCTTATCAATATGCTATTAAAATCGAGCAGAAATTTAAGCACTAAAAAAAATCAAGACATAGGAAAAGAAGGGTCATGGGAAGACAAAGAAAGACACCAGAAAATGGTGTGATTTCCACAAAACCCCCTGGCACTACACCGATTAATGTCGCTCAAAACAATCATTGGTGGCTAAGATCAAAGACAAGGAGTTTAATCTTGATTTAGAATCCGATTTTGAAAATACTGGTAAAGCACAGATCATTGACGCAGACCACACTGCTATTGTNCAGAAATTTAAGCACTAAAAAAAATCAAGACATAGGAAAAGAAGGGTCATGGGAAGACAAAGAAAGACACCAGAATATGGTGTGATTTCCACAAAACCCCCTGGCACTACACCGATTAATGTCGCTCAAAACAATCATTGGTGGCTAAGATCAAAGACAAGGAGTTTAATCTTGATTTAGAATCCGATTTTGAAAATACTGGTAAAGCACAGATCATTGACGCAGACCACACTGCTATTGTCGCAACCGCAGCAACTCAATCAGAAGAACCAACAGATCCTGAAGAAAGGGAGAACATTTTTCATTCATAGATGTGGGTGAAGGGGACCCTGCTGCATTTAATTGTTGATAGTGGAATCCACAAGAACCTCATCTCAGCAGAGGTCATCATATAGCTGGGATTGTCGACAACACCACACCCGCAACCATACAACATCGGGTGCCTTCACCAAGGATGATATCTTCATGTCAGCCAGCAATGTCGATTATCATATGGCATCTATCCCTTCAAGGATGACGTATTATGTGATGTTTCCCCACTGGATGTCTGTGATGTTCTCTTGGGCTAGCCATATATGTGGAAGCACCATGTTGTTTATGAGTCTTGACCCTGTAGTGTCATTGTTACTTTGCGGGGTCATCTCTACAAAATACCAGAGGTATTTCTGACTATTGTTCGACTAAAAAATTGTTGCAAGATAGTATCGCATATTGCAAAATTTAACTTCTTCACAATCTGTTCAAAAGGAGAACAGAAGGACACTACAACCACTATAGGTCGCCCCAAGCACCTTCTATCCAATAGAAGAAAGTCGACAAGGCTGTAGCAAAGTGCAAAGATTCCTTTTACACACCGTCCTCTTATGTATCTCGACTTGTTTAACAACCTCAACCTCAACAAGTTCTTGACATACTTCCACAAACTGAGCAACGTGATGTCTCCAGCAATACAAGCAACTCACCAAGATGCAAATCCAGCAAACGTTTTTCCCTCTCCCTCGAGAACTCAATGCAATAGATACTATTGCTTCCTAAGGAGGGAGGATTGATCCAGGTGGATATCGGTTGCCACCAACCTTTTTCGACTAGCTCAAAGTAGTCTTCTGACAATTTCGGCCATTTACTATTTTTAGCAAGTTTTAACTTCTGCGGTCATTTTGAGGGCCTAAATGAAGGTTTTTCATGATCGAGGTTCTCCATGATATCCAAAAGAATGACTAATCCACTAAAATGAATATTTTCGACGACACCTTTCCAATGAGCTATCATATGCCTAAAACAGATATCATATGCAAAAGTTACAACCTTGGGAAGTTGATGTACTAACTTACCCAAACAGGGCCCACATGACTTTTGGTGCTTCATCTCCTAGGGATATTGTTTTGTATGTCTAGGGTTTTTTTCATTCATGTTTATTGTAAAAAGGCATTTGGAGCCTCATTGTACTCATCTTCTTGCAAATTCGAGTAGTCGTCACATCTCTTCTCAGAGATAAGCTGCCACCATTCTAGCGAGTCTTTCACTCTGTATTTTTACTGTCTCTATACATTTCTTTCATTAATAGAAATCATGTATTACTGTATCTCTATGTTTATGTTTTTACCTCTAATATATTTTTGTTATATTGTTTAATATCTATGATATATCTATGCATTTCTTTATTATATCTCCGATCTCATTTCATGTCGAAAATAATCCGGATCAGTTGTGTCAGAGCAGGTTGTTCTTGATCATTTTTTTCAGTGCATGTCCTCGACGAGGTCCAAGTATAGAAATTTGGGTCTCGATCTTGTCTCTCTTGAGGCCAATCTATCTCATACACCCAAGAAACCCTCAATGGCAGAAGAAACGAAAAATGATGGAGAAGACGATCCTATCAATCTGTTTCTTGAGCAAGCTCTCACGTGACAGGGGGATGAAATGATGGAGAATTTTTCCCACATCCTTCAATGTATGTCACTAGAAACAAGCGCATCTTCATCAAAAAACAACTTTGGAGACATCTCGTCTTTCAAGGTACAAGTTAATTTTGATATTCTTGTATTTGAAGGACAGATAGATGCAGAAGCCCTAGAGAAATGGTTAAATCTGCTAGAAGGTTATTTCTCTGTTAACAAATTTTTCGACAAAGAAAAGATCACATTCGCACTCCTTAAGTCTCTCCCCAATCTCAAATATTGGTGGGAAACTGATTGGGAGAAGAGTTCCATAGAGGAGTCTAAAATATATGGGGTTGATTCCACTTGGGATTTTTTTGTTGATGCGGTAAAGGAACAATATTACCCTGTTGGAAACTATGAGGACTAGTACATGAGATGGACCACATCATGGCAAGAGAGGGGTCAAGCAGTTTTGGAGTTCACCAATACCTTCGATACCTTATGCACCAAGCTGGGTATCAGAGACTCCGAGTGAGATTTGGTTCTGAAATACCGTGGGGCTCTACACAGATACATCCAAACTAAAATGGATTTTCTAGACATCTCATCACTTGATGCTGCTTATCGATGTGCTTTTAAAATCGATCAGAAATTTAAGAACCAAAACAAACAAGATTTCAGATCTGTAAATCCATAACAACCAATGTATGACAAAGACATCCCTAACAAACAGTCTCTCGAAAACCAGTCCAAGACACAGGAAAAGAAGGGTCACGGGAAGACAAAGGACACCAGAAAATGGTGCAATTTCCACAAAATCCCCTATAACAACACCGATGAATGTCGCTCAAAACAGTCATTGGTGGCCGAGCTCAAAGACAAGCATATGAAGCATGATTCAAAATCCAATTCTAAAAATAATGGTAAAGGAAAGATCATTGACGCAGACCCCACTTTTATTGTCGCAACCACAACAATTCAACCAAAAGAACCAACAGACCCCGAAGAGGGGGAGCACCTTTTCATTCACAGATGTGGGTGAAGGGGACCCCGTTGCATTTTATTGTTGATAGCGGAAGCCAAAAGGACCTCATCTCAACAGAGGTCATCAAATAGTTGGGATTGTTGACAACACCACACCCACAACCATACAACATCGGGTCGCTTCGCCAAGGACAAGATCTTTGTGTCAGCCAACAATGTAGATTGTCATACAGAATCCAGCCCCTCAAGGATGAGGTATTATGTGATGTTTCCCTACTGGATGTCTATGATGTTCTCTTGGGCCATCCATATATGTGGAAGCACCATGTTGTTTATGAGTCTCGACCCCATAGTGTCATTATTACTTTGGGGGTTCATCTCTACAGAATACCAGAGGTAGTTATGACTATTGTTCCACTTAAAAGGTGTCACAAGGTAATATCTCATACTACAAAATTTAGCTTCTTCACAATCTCTTCAAAAGGAGAAAAGAAGGACACTGCAACCACTATAGCCTCGCCCCAAGCACATTTTATCCAACACAAGTTGGTCAAGAAGGTTGCAGCAAAGCACAAAGATTCCTTTCGCAGACCATCCTCTCATGTATCTCGACTTGTTGAATAGCCTCAACCTCAACAAGATCTTGACATACTTCCACAAATTGAGCAGTGCGATGTCTCTAGCAATACAAGTAGCTCACCAAAATGCATATCTAGCAAATCCTTTCCCCTGTCCCCCGGGAACTCAACCCAATGGAGACCATTACTTCCTAAGGATGTAGGATTTATCCAGGTGGATATCAGTGGCCACCCACCTTTTTTGACTGGCTCAATACAGTTTTCTGACAATTTTGACCATTTATGTTTTTTAGCAGGTTTTAACCTTTGGTGCCATTTTGAGGGCCTAAATGAAGGATTTTCAAGATTGAGATTCTCAATGATATCCAAAGGAATTACTGAGCCCCCAAAATGAATCTCCTCAATGATACCTTTCCAACGAGCTATCATACACCTAAAACGGAGATCGTATGCAAACGTTACGACCCTGGGAAGTTGATGTACTAACTTACCCAAACGGGGACCATGCGACTTTTGGCACTTCATCTCATAGCATTATGTTTTTGGATGTCTAGGGTTTTGGGAATTCTTGTTTATTATTAAAAGGCCTTCAGAGCCTCATTGTACTCATCTTCTTGTGAATGCGAGTAGCCATCACATCTCTTCTCAGAGATAAGTTGCGACCATTCTAATCAGTCTTTCACTCTATATTTTTACAGTCTCTGTACATTTATTTCATTAATAGAAATTGTGTATTACTTTATCTCTGTGTTTATGGTTTCATATCTGATATATTTCTATTACATTATTGAATATCTATGATATCTCTATGCATTTCTTTATTATATCTCCGATCTCATTTCGTGCCGAAAATAATTCAGACCATTGGTATTGAAGTAGGCTATTCTTGATCATTTTTTTCAGTGCATGTCACCGACGAGGTTTGAGTATATCAAGTTGGGTCTCGAGCTTGTCTCTCTTGAGGAAAATCGCTCTCGCACACCCAAGAAACCCCCAATGGCAGAAGAAAACAAAAATGACGGAGCAGACGATCCTATCAGTCTGTTTCTTGAGCAAGCTCTCACGTGACAGAGGGACGAAATGATGGAGAATATTTTCCACATCCTTCAATGCTTGTCGATAGCAACAGGCGCATATTCATCAAGCAACAATTTTGGAGGCACCTTGCCTTTCAAGGTACAAGTTAATTATGATATTCCTGTGTTTGAAGGACAGATAGATGTAGAAGCCCTAGAGAAATGGTTAAATATGCTAAAATATTATTTCTCTGTTCACAAATTTTTTGACAAAGAAAATATCGCCTTCGCACTCCTTAAAGCTATCCCCCATGTCAAATATTGGTGGGAAAATTATTGGGAGCAGAGTTTCACAGAGAAGTCTGAAATATATGGGGTCGATCTCACTTGGAATTTTTTTTTGGATGCGGTAAAGGAATAGTATTACCCTATTATAAACTATGAGGACGAATACATGAGATGGACAACACTGCGGCAAGAGAGGGTCCAAGTAGTTCCATATTTCACCAATCCTTTCATACCTTGCACACCAAGCTGGGTAGAAAAGACTCCGAGCAACATTTGGTTCTGAAATACAGTGGTTCTCTACATAGATACATCTAGACTCAAATGGATTTTCTGGACATCTCATCACATGTTGTTGCTTATCGATATGATGTTAAAATCGAGAAGAAATTTAAGAACCAGAACAAACAGGATTTTGGATCTGTAAATCCACAACAACCAAAGTATGAAAAGGACATCCCTAACAAATAGTCTCCCGAAAACCAGTCCAAGACACAGGAAAAGAAGGGTCATGGAAAGGAAAAGAAAGACACCGGAAAATGGTGTGATTTCCATAAAATCCCCTGGCACAACATCGATGAATGTCTCTCAAAATAGTCATTGGTGGTCGAGATCAAACACAAGGAGCCCAACCCTGATTCAGAATCCGATTCTAAAAATACTGGTAAAGGACATATCATTAATGCATACCCCACTGCTATTGTCGCAACCGCAACAATTCAACAAGAAGAACCAACAGATCCCAAAGATGGGGATCACCTTTTTCATTCACAGATGTGGATGAAGGGGACCCCGCTACATTTTATTGTTGATAGCGGAAGACAAAAGAACCTCATCTTACCAGAGGTCGTCATACAGTTGGGATTGTCATTAACACCACACCCGCAGCCATAAAACATTGGGTGGCCTCGCCAAGGACGATATGTTTGTGTCAGCCATCAACGTCAATTGTCATACGACATCTAGCCCTTCAAGGACGAGGTATTATGTGATTTTTCCCCACTAGATGTCTGTGATGTTCTCTTGGGCCAACCATATATGTGGAAGTGCCATGCTGTTTATGAGTCTCGACCCCATAGTATCATTGTTACTTTGGGGGGTCATCTCTATAGAATACCAGAGGTAGTTTCGACTATTGTTCCACCTAAAAAGTGTTGGAAGGTAGTATCTCATACTGTAAAATTTAGCTTCTTCACAATCTGTTCAAAAAGAGAACAGAAGGACACTGCAACCACTATAGCCTCACCCCAAGAACCTTCTATCCAACAGAAGCAGTTTGATAAGGCTGCAACAAAGCACAAATATTCCTTCTGCACACTGTCCCCTCATGTATCTCAAATTGTTGAACAACCTCAACCTCAACAGGTCCTTGACATACTTCCACAAACTGAGCAACGCGATGTCTCCAGTAATACAAGCAACTCACCAAGATGCAGATCGAGAAAACATGTTTCCCTCTCCCCTGGGAACTCAGTGCAATGGATACCATTGCTTCCTAAGGAGGGAATATTGATCCGGGTGGATATCGACAGCCACACACCTTTTTCGACTAGCTCAAAATAGTTTTCTAGCAATTTTGGCTATTTACTATTTTTAGCAGGTTTTATCTTCTGGAGCCATTTTGAGGGCCTAAATGAATGTTTTTTGAGATCAAGGTTCTCAATAATACTCGAAATCATGATCAATCCCACAAAATGAATCTCCTCGATGATACCTTTCCAACGAGCTATCATACACCTAAAAATGAGATCGTATGCAAAATTTACGACCCCAGGAAGTTGATGTACTAACTTACCCAAATGGGGCCCACATGACTTTTGGCGCTTCATCTCCTAGAGTTATGTACTCATATTCTTGAGAATGCAAGTAGCCATCACATCTCTTTTCAGAGATAATCTTCCACCATTCTAACGAGTCTTTCACTCTGTATTTTTACAGTCTATGTACATTTCTTTCATTAATAGAAATCGTGTATTACTATATATTTGTGTTTATGGTTGCATCTCTGATATATTTTTGTTATATTATTGAATATATACGATATATTTGTGCATTTCTTTATTATATCTCCAATCTCATTTTGTGCCAAAAATAATCCGGATCAGTGGTATCAGAGTAGGTTGTTCTTTATCATTTTTTTCAATGCATGTCCCCGACGAGGTCTGAGTATATCAAGTTGGGTCTCACGCTTGTCTCTCTTGAGGAAAATCACTCTCATACACCCAGGAAAACCTCAATGATAGAAGAAAAGAAAAATGATGGAGAAGACGATCCTATCAGTCTGTTGCTTGAGTAAGCTCTCACGCGAGAGAGGGACAAAATGATGGAGAATTTTTTCCACATCCTTCAACGCTTGTTGATAGCAACAATTGCATCTTAATCAAGCGGCCACTTTGGATGCACCTCACCTTATATGGTAAAAGTTTATTTTGATATTCCTGTATTTGAAGGACAGATAGATGTAGAAGTCCTAGAGAAATGGTTAAATTTGCTAGAATATTATTTCTTTGTTCACAAATTTTTCGACAAATAAAAGATCACCTTCATACTCCTTAAAGCTCTCCCGCATCTCAAACATTGGTGGGAAACTTATTGGGAGAAGAGTTCCACAAAGGAGTTTTAAATATATGGGGTCGAACCCACTCAGGATTTTTTTGTGGATGTGGTAAAGGAGCACTATTACCCTTTTGAAAACTATGAGGACCAGTTCATGAGATGGACCACACTGTGGCAAGAGAGGGGCCAAGCAGTTCAAGAGTTCACCAATACCTTCCATATCTTGCGCACCAAGCTGGGTATTAAAGACTCCGAGCGACATTTGGTTCTGAAATACCTTGGGGCTCTACATAGATACATCCAGAATGAAATGGATTATCTAGACATCTCATCACTCGGTGCTGCTTATCGATATGTTATTAAAATCAAGCAGAAATTTAAGCACCAGAATAAATGAGCTTTTGGATCTGTAAATCCACAACAACCAAAGTATGACAAAGACATCCCTAACAAACAGTCTCCTGAAAATCAGTCCAAAACACAGGAAAATAAGGGTCATGAGAAGACAAAGAAGGACACCAAAAAATGGTGCGATTTCCACAAAATCCCCTAGCACAACACTAATGAATGTCACTCAAAATAGTCACTGGTGGTTGAGATCAAAGACAAGGAGCCAAACCCTAATTCAGAATCTGATTCTGAAAATACTGGTAAAGGATAGATCATTGACACAGACCCCACTGCTATTTTCGCAACCGCAACAATTCAACCAGAAGAACCAACAGATCCCAAAGAGGGGGAGCGCATTTTTCATTAACAAATGTGGGTGAAGGGGACCCCGCTGCATTTTTTTGTTGGTACCAGAAGCCAAAAGAACCTCATCTCAGCAGAGGTCGTCAAACAGTTGGTATTGTCGACAACACCACACCCGCAACCATACAACATCGGGTGGCTTCGCCAAGGATGAGATCTTCGTGTCAGCCAACAATGTTGATTGTCATATGACATCCATCCCTTCAAGGATGAGGTATTATGTGATGTTTCCCCACTGGATGTCTGTGATGTTCTCTTGGGCCAGCAATATATGTGGAAGCGCCATGTTGTTTATGAGTCTCGACCCCATAGTGTCATTGTTACTTTGGGGGGTCATCTCTATAGAATACCAGAGGTTGTACCGACTATTGTTCCATCTAAAAATTTCCTCAAGTTAATATCTCATACTGCCAAATTTAGCTTCTTTACAATCTATTGAAAAGGAGAACAGAAGGACACTGCAACCACTACAGCCTTGCCCTAAGCACCTTCTATCTAATAGAAGCAGGTCGACAAGGATGCAGCAAAGCATAAATAGTCCTTCTGCAAACTGTCCTCTCATGTATCTCGACTTTTTTAACAACCTCAACCTCAACAGGTTCTTGAGATACTTCCACAAACTAAGCAACACGATGTCTCCAGCAATACAAGCAGCTCACCAAGATGCAGATCCAACAAATGCTTTTCCCTCTCCCCTAGGAACTCAATATTGTGGAGTCCATTTCTTCCAAAAGAGGGAGGATTGATCTAGTTGGATATCAGTGGCTACCCACCTTTTTCGACTGTCTCAAAACAGTTTTCTGGCAATTTTGGCCATTTACTATTTTTAGCGGGTTTTAACTTTCGGGGCCATTTTGAGGGACTAAATGAAGTTTTTTTTATATAGATGTTCTCAATGATATCCAAAGCCATTATTGAGCCTTGAAAATGAATCTATTTGATGATACCTTTCCAACGAGCTATCATACGCCTAAAACAGAGATGGTATGCAAAAGTTACGACCCCGGGAAGTTGATGTACTAACTTACCTAAATGGGGCCCACATGATTTTTGGCACTTCATCTCCTAGGGTTATGTTTTTGGATATCTAGGGTTTTTGGCATTCCTTTTTATTGTAAAAAGGCCTTTACAACCTCATTGTACTCATCTTCTTGCGAATGCAAGTAGCCGTCACATCTCTTATTAGAGATAAGTTGCCACCATTCTAGCGAGTCTTTCACTCTGTATTTTTACAGTCTCTATACATTTCTTTCATTGATAGAAATCGTGTATTATTGTATCTTTGTGTTTATGGTTGCATCTCTGATATATTTCTGTTATATTATTGAATATCTACGATATCTATGTGCATTTCTTTATTATATCTCCGATCTCATTTTGTGCTGAAAATAATCCGAATCAAATTTACTATCAATTTTTGTGGTATAGTATTTAGATACATTCACTATATGTAGATTGTAGTGAGTCTCTCTTTGCCAGTTTAAATAATTATAATTAGAATTCATCAATAAAGGTAGAGATCCTTTAGGTAGATTCACTATCAGAGCAGGTAGGACTACACCAATCACTAATTCACCCACCACTTCATCAATATCAACACCTGGTGTTGTAAGGTCGACTACATACACTAATTCATTTGCAGGTAGAATTACAAGAGGGGGATGATCAAGGAGGATTGTGAATTCACAAGTAAAAGGATAAACAAAATTAGGAAAATGTAGTTATAAATGTAGAGTTCCATAAACATCAGAAGAAGTTGGCATACTTGCATCTCATCCTCAAGAAGAAGAATTGATCGGTGGTTAGCTAGAAGTTTCACTTTCAAAAAATCCTATTGAGGAGCCATCATTTTTTGTTTCATTGGAGGAATTTTTACATTTCAGGAAAGACAATATGTCTGGAGTAGAAGGATTATTTGATTAAAGTGAAATGGAAAGAGGACTTAAAAGTGGATAAAGACAAGAAAGACAAGAAATGCCGAAAGTTAGAGGAACATCAATTGTTGAAAATGAATTTTGTTCCCAATTTTGGATCCAATAGTAAAAACCCAAATGAAGACCATAACACCATCAACATTACTCAAATTTCATGCTATGATAATTGAGGTCCCAAAGAATTTTATTTTATTTTTGATGTATTATGTCACGGTTATGATTACTCTTCTGATGCTAAAAACTTAAGTTGTCTCCAACCACCATTAAGGGTACAACTTTATGTTGGTTTATGTGTTTGGGAACTAACACCGTCCAAACATGGGATGAAATGCGAAAAATGTTTCTTACAAAGTATCATGATTATTGTACAAACAAAGAGATACAAGAAGAAATTTTAAAATGAAAGAAAAAAAGGGTGAAATCCTTGAGTATTATTTGGAAATATTTCATTATACTATTAAAAGGGTTAGGAAAAATCGTCTAGATTTAGATACTCTTAAAGTCATTTTGCTTCATGGAATTATAGATGAATCAATTATTGTACTTAATCTCATGGGTAAATGAGATATTTCACACATAACCTATCAACAAATTTTTGATCTATACACACATATATCTTAAGGAAAGTCCAAATATCATAGGGGACCTATAGATACTATCTATAGACTCAACGAATCAAGAACTGGTGGGGTAAGTAGAGCTAAAACTAGCAATTTATTAGAAAATTTCAAAATTGATATTCTTATTATTACTCTTGGTTCTCAATTACATAAATTGAAAATTAAGAAAAATAAAGAGGAAGAGAATTCATACTTAACAATTTTTTGTCCAAAATGTAGAAATATACATCCTTTAAGAGAATGTACTTTGGATAACATTGAACTTTGTGGTATACGTGCCAAAAATCATGCTACAAAACATTTCTTATCTCCACTAGAGCTCAAATATGTCTATCAGTGAAAGGAAGAAGCTATAGAAGAATTTTGTTTTGTTGAACCAAAATGAACATGGAAACCTATAACATTGGGCATATCTCAATACCCTACCCAACAATTCAGTTCTTATTATTCTAATAGAAAATACCCCCAACAAAATTGGACTCGTGCTATGCCTTGGAAATCATGGTCACCATAGAAAATTTAAAATCAACCTTGGAAACAACATTCGTGAGGACATACTTATGTAAGCATGGTTTTTTATCCTTATCCCATGCAATATAAATACACACAATATCCTTCACAAACCTAATATCCCCCACAAGTCCAACAAAGATACCCTGCTCAGCCTCAACAACCACCAATTTCACAACCTTGGAAATTAAAATTACCATCAAACCAACCTCCTTGAAGACCTATTCAAATACCTTCACAACCCATTTTGAACCCCAACAATAAAGTAGCTCAACTTGATTACAATATTGAATTACAAAATTTCACCACATATATGATTACTTCTATCAATTTAAATGATATTCATCTTAAATCAGGAAAAGTAATTCATCGGGATACTCATTTTGTTGGATAGGAAATTTTGGGATGTAATTTTGGTACAAATGCTAAGTATGGAAAAAGTGCATTGCAGAGGTGCACGGGAGAAGAAGGTGATGGAGTGTGTAGCTGAGGTGCATCTAGGAGGATAGTGAACAACAGAGTTTCATCCAAAAGTACAACACACAGTCTAGTAGAATAAAGTAGAAAAAGAGATTAAAGTAGAGAATAAAGAAGGAGAAGAAAGAGGGAAAAATGGAAGGATGAGCACTCGACAGGATAAAAATGGAAGGATGCATGAAAGCAAGAAAGAACAACTAGTCAAAGAGAAAAAACAACATGCAGATGAAAAATCAAGAGAAAGGAGATGATCATCGAGTGAACTGAAGTTGTCATACAATGTAATAGGGTTTTGGGAGGAACCGAATATGGTTTTAAGCCCTAAATATTATGTATAAGTATGTAATGGGTTGGGAGAATACGGGTTTGTTGTTCGGCATTCTCTATTTTTTCTTAGTTTGGTTCCTCTCATCATATGGTTGTTTCTCAAGTTGTCTTTCCTAATTTTCTATTGTATTATGTAAAGAGAGGAATCCATGTATGAATGTCACAGACGATGAAAAGAGAGAGAGAGAGAGAGAGAGAGAGAGAGATAGAGAGAGAGAGACTTTCACTATAGAGTGGCTATAATAGTATGTAATACCCCGGTTTTGAACCCCATATTAAATATTGTATTTTGGTAATTTATGAAAGGCCAAAGTACCAAAACAATTATTAAGAGACCATTGTACCTAGGAAATGTAATGTTTCGATCATTATTAATAGAAAACACATCGTTGGTTGCTAGATAGACAAGGAAAAGAGTTATAGGGGGATATGATTCGAAAAGAGAGGGGGCTTTAGGGGTTGAGTACTTATTTTATATTTTATTTACCCATTTATGGTTTTAGTGGAGAAAAAAAGTTACATGAGCTTCTTGGGGGAAGACCATGGGGTTCCTGAATTCCAAGAAGTAGATAAACCCATCCTTGGTCTATGGTTGGTGTTGGTTATTGGTTGTTGGGGCCTTATTGGCTCCTTCACACTGTCTCATTCATTGTCCATTGTGCTCACCTATCATTTCTCTTATGTTGTCCACTCATCCCTTCACCTACTCCTCCCATGTGATTCAAGAGCTTCTTGGGTAAGGAAACCAAATTACTGAGAATGGCCATAGTCATTGGTTGTATATATTGTTGGTGTATTCCAACCAGGATTTGGTGCTTGCATGTCTATGATTCCTTGGTCCATGTTTAATTTAAGTCACAGTTGTGAGTCCTGAGAGTCCCAGTAGGGATATCTTTACCAAAAGCATTGGAGCCATCGAAGAGATGGAAAACCTAAGGGACTGTGTGGTAGAGAAAGAGGTCCATTATCTTGGGTTGTGCGGACAGGGTAGAAGAGGGTTGGTGTACTTTGGATTGTTATGAGTGTTGAAAGGCCTTTGAGAGTCTCAAGGTTGACTAGCTTGGGAAGCTAAGAGACACCCTGGAATATGTCCTTGTGGACTCATAGCCCTAGATCGAGGGTGACACTGTTGTTGAGACCTAGAAAAACATTGTCTGCAGTGGGGTTGAATGTCCCTGGTCTGCAGCCAATTGGTGTCTTGTTTTAAGAAAAGATAAGTGCTCTCTGTTATGGTTATTTACTAGTGTATGATTTATTTTGTTGTGTAGTCCTTTATCTTTGAATTTAATATTTAGAATATGCATGCTTGTTGGCTATTGTTGTGCATGACTAGTTTATGATGTGGCATGAATCTGTATTTCTACATGTGGTTTTCATGTCTCTTAATTAACTTAGAAGTGATTTGAATTGAGATAAGTTAGTGTGAAGTGTGTCCCTCGACTGCAGCGTGCCTCGCCTACTGGTGGTTGGGTGTGTTGCAGTCAGATTAAGTGGCATAGCCTCGCCTGTGGGTGGTTGGATATGTTACAGTGAGGAGAAGCTCAACATATGGTGAATAATTCTTGAAGAAAAAGGAATACTAGAGAGTGAAGATAGAAGAAGTGATGAAGACACATGATTAGGAGATCCTGAAAATATTTTATACCCTATGTGTCTGATGCAGGAGAAAAAAACCCCAAAAAATCAAAGTCAAAGTATAGAATCTTCGAGAAGGCACAACATGGATGAGAGGATGCAATTTCCTAAAAATCCATCTAAAAGATAGGGTTTGTTGTTTATTAGCATGTTATTGTTGTTTCAGGAAACTAGTTAGATATTTCTGGAGAGGATGATGGATTTGGAATGATCCATGATGTTTTATTTGTTTTCTATATGTAAATAATGCAGGCATAATTAGAAGAGACCAAACACAATGTAATCTAGGCCAAGGGTTTTTAGGACAATAAGGATACATCATGTATCGATCTCGATTTTGAGTACAAATGTGTGTAATTATTCTTACCCTGAGTTATATTTCATGTATGTGCAATATTGTGTGTGGAAACCCCATCGAGTTAATTTGTTTGAACGTGTGTATGAGTGTGAGAGTCCATGTGTGTGTGTTGCAAGTGTAAATAGAGAATTATATGCATATTTCGGGTGAGGAGGAAGATATATCATTGATCAGAGAATGGATCAACAATAATCCAAGAAAACACTAGTAGTTGAATCGAGACCCCGGTGCAATAGCCTATCGACCCACTGATGTATTTTCAAACTAAGTGCCAAGGAACTGTCGGTACCCAAAATTTTGATAACCTAATACCCTAACATTCAACAAATCGGACCGGTGGAAAAAGTGTTTAGTACAGATTTCATGGCCCAATGCTTCAGTGGTCTGGTGATCCATCGGACTATGATAACAATCAAAAAATACAAAGAAGAGGAGGAGGAGGAGGAGGAGGAGGAGGAGGAAAACTTGAAGGTACCATTTTCCTAACCTCCTAACTTACCAATACTCTAGTGTCCCAGGATCTCGATATCCTAGGAACCTGGTGGACCTGATAGTCAACCGAACCAGAACCAAACTTAAAATTCTATGAAGGTGGCACAACATGTTCAGTGACCTGGCATCCCAATCTCCTAGTAGCCAGTGGGTTATATCATAGCTTGGTTGAGTGAAAAATGATGTTATGTTTGGTTGACCCATTGCCCAATCATCCCAAAACACAAATCAACCTGACATGCTGACACGTCAATGGATTTTGATATATAAGATTGGGACATCAATGGAGTTTTAAACCAGTTGTATGTTGTGGAAAGGTAAGGATACCCGATATGGTATTGTAAATCATGTTTATAGCATTAGGTCTTCTGCAGATTGGGATTTAGCACCTAGATATGAATATGGTGAGGTTTGAGCATGATATTTCTAGTGGACAAAATGAGACCTGTGAAAGATAAGGAAGGTGCTATGAACGTCAGAAGGCTATGTTAAGTTAAATTAGAACTCCAAGTTTAAATCAAGATGAATTCAAGGGAGATTGAGTGTTTAATTTCTACCATGGACGCATTGTAGTCCACATGTGGGTCATATAATCCATAGGTCTAGGGTCAAACTAAAGGAAAGGTCGATTTGAAGGACCCCAGAATCGGTATTCATCGTGTAATGAGTGGATTTATATTTTGAGAAAATATATTGGTTTCTCAATTTATGTGTTATTTCTTTTGTGTGGGATTGATTCTTTTTTAGTCTCATAGTTCTCTTGCAATGTGTCATGAGCTCAAAAGGGCCCCTTGAGCATGTTGGATAGTTGGTTGTCATTGATGTCAATAAGCAGTGGTTGTCATTGATTTCAACATATGTGATTGGATTTTTTGGAGAATTCTCCAAAGTGGCCCCCTTATGGCATAGCTCTAAGCATGGCCCTCATGGGAAGATGCTTTGAATAAGTCTACAAGAATCCCTAGAGGTGTGGTTATGGAACCCCAATTTGATCACGAAAAAATTTCATGAAGGAAGCTATGAATTCAGATAACTCACTCATGGATGGTTATTCCTCATCATTCCATTTCCAGTGATAGGTGGTACACCACGTGGTTCCTCACTGTTGAGGAGTTATGGCCTTGGGAAGTTAGAAGCCTCGTAGAATGGTCAAGAAGCCCCTAATTGTTTGCAAGTCATTAATGGAAGGGTAAAGTGGTTGTAACATGCAATTTAAGAAGATATTAATATTAAGCAAATATGTTATCCAACAAAAGTATAAATACACCTCAAGGAGTCATTCAAAAAAAAAATTAACTCACTTATTCTATTGAATATTTTCTAGTGAGGTAGTGATCTATTTGACAAGTTTGTTACGATGAATTATGAGGTAGAGATAAGTAGTAAGTGCAAGAGTTTTGGGGTTGCATAGGAGAGATATATAATTTGAGGAAACCCTATTTTGGTTGACCCCCATGGGTCATACCACTAGTGTCCCACAAGGAATCCCCTCGGGTCATATAGTGCTCATTAGGAGAGGCCCCATGTGACACATAGTATTAGTACCATGAGGACAAGATATATTTGGGGGAAATGCTTGTACCAGGTCCCTGAGTTCAAAGGAAAGATACATGTTAGCACTACTGAGTATCAGGTCAACTACATAGGTATTAGTATGATTATTTGCTTGTTTTGATGATTATACTTGGTTATGATATGGCACATACTTGAGTTATGCTTTGCTTGGAACATGATTGAGGTACATCTTGGTTACATAGTTGATGGATGTATACTCCCCTATATGGTTATGACATGACTGTTGTGGTTCATTATTAGAGACATATCTTTGAGATTTGGATGTATGGTTGAGGTATACACTTGATGTATGGTGGCATATGCATGAGGTAGTTGCTTTGGTTCTTTGAGGGACTTCATTGATTATATGGTTCAAATATATCATATGGTATATGATACAAGTTCTATAAATGGTTGATTCTCTATTACATCCATAGAAACACAGTACCAATAAGTACTCATACTGATTCACCACCCTAGTATTCCAACAATTGGTATCAGAGTAGTTCCTTCAAGAAATAATTTAACCACTAGAAAGAGATCATGGAATACACTAATATTGGAGAACCAAGGTTTGATGGAAAAAACTATGCCTTTTGGAATAAAAGTATGAAATCCTTTTCACAGGCATAGCCATTTGATGTTTGGTAGTCAGTAGTAGACGAATATGCAGTGCAAAACACTCCCCCAACTGACAAACATGGAAAGAAGCTAAGAGAAAACAATTCAAAGGCTAAAGACACCATTTTAAGCAGTCTAGATGATTCAATATTTTTAAAAGTTATTCATTGCAAGAATGCAAAGGATCTTTGGGATAAACTTCAAAAGGTTTATGAAGGAGATACCAAAGTTAAAGGATCCAAGATTCAAACCCTCAGAGCTAAGTTTGAGCAACTAAAGATGAAGGAAGATGAAGACATTGCAGCCTATTTTCTATGATTTGAATAATTAGTAAACACTATTATAGGACTCAGAGAAGAAGTTGATGAATAAGTGGTCATTCAAACGGTTCTAAGATCTCTACCTATGAGATTGATCCTAAGATATCAACCCTGGAAGAAAGAGAATATATTGACAGTTTGATCATGGACGAGATACATAGAATATTCATAGCTTATGAAATAAGGATAGAACAAGAGAATATAGTCATAAAGGAAGCAATGTTCAAAGAATCAAAGAAGACAAAGAAGAAAAACAAGCAAAATCCAAAACCAAATGCAATTGCAGTGATGATTCAAAGGAATATGAAGAAGTGGAAAACTTCATAACGAAATTAAAAAGAGGAATTGAAAAGTACAAGGTATGCTTCCATTGAAATGTTTTAATTCTTCTGGTATTGTTCATTTTTCTTCTAAGTGTACCTATGCTAAGAATAAAAGCAGCGATGAACAAGAAAATCCCAAAAATAAAAAGAAAATTCAAAAGGGCAACAAGAGAAGGAACAAAAATATTTTTTTCAAGAAAAGTTTCTACTCAAAGGAAGACAGTTCTTCATTAGACAAGGATGATAATAGTGATGATGATTCAGAATGAGTACTCTTCATGGAAGTAGTATATGATGAAGATTTTGAAGATTATGAAGAAGAAGGTGAATTGGATCTCATAGCAGAATTATTCAGTGCCCTAGAAGAAAAGATATTCAAAAAATACATATGCAACAGAATAGTACAAAAATATTGTATGAAATCATCAACAATCAAAGTTTGTACTATGACAGGTCAATAATAGGGTACAACTAGACACACATCGAGAAAGGTTCAAGCTCTAAGATGATAAAACAGGAAGAAAAATAAAGAAGATATGAAAAAACTTTCAAAGGTCCGAGAAGAACCCAAGAAGAAAAACATAGAGGAACTGGACCACCTAGAAGATTTAGAACACAAAATCAACAATTAACAACATCTCAAGAAGATTACTTGGCTTCATAAGAGAAACACCATTCATAAGATCCCCTACATTCAAGTATCAAACTGTTTTTCTTGGTTTATGCTATTCATGCAATAATTTTTGTCACAAAGCTAAAAAATGTAGAGCCTATTTGAAGAACATAAGAAACTATAAGGGTTATTCAAACAACAATTATCTCAAAAATTCACATGAAGAACATAACATATATCACAATAGTTTTAATTCACTAAGTAATGATATAGAGTGTGACAAATGAAACAACCTTGGACACATGACCAAATATTATAGACTGATTGTTCCTCCAAAGGAACCAAATCATAATATGAACAATAATAAATAGGAACCTTAAAGGATATGGAGAAGAAAGAAGGATCAATTCCACACTGAAGAATGCTTGCTTGTTCTACAAGCGCAACACAAGAAAAGTGGGTGGTATGTTGATAGTGGTTGTTTGAAGCATATGGTAGGTTAAAAGAATAAGTTTTTTACCCTGATGAAGCAATGAGATGGATCAATTTCGTTTGGAAATGATAACTCATCTAGAAAAACAGGTAGGGGCATATCCAAGCTTGGAAGCAAAGATACCAAGGCATAAAATGTTCTATTGGTTTAAATTTGAAGCACAATCTTCTAAGTGTCGGTCAAATGTGTGATCAAGGAAAAAAAACATATTTTACTGAGAAAAATGTGAAATAAGAAAAGAAGGATCAGAAAAATTGGTGGCTATAGCTATAAGAACCTCAAACAACATATACGTCTTGAGTGAGAATGGAAAGAAAAAATGTTGTTTAGGAAAGGAAAATGAAAGTTGGATCTCACACAAAAGTATGGGTCACATAAACTTTGATAACCTTGTCAAAATCAGAAGAAAGGGAGTAAAAACAATATTTAAGATCTCAAAGCCAACAAATACATTATGTGAGCATTGTCTACAAGGAAAAAAAAAACAGAACCAAGTTTAAATCAAAATATTACTCCACCAAAAAAGCATTGGAGATTGTACACATTGATCTATGTCCACCCACCAGAACAAAGGGATTAAATGGTGAAAAAAACTTTATGCTATTGGTTGATGAATACACAATAATCACTCCAGTTTTCTTACTCAGGAAAAAGTCAGAGGCATTTAAAAACTTCAAGATATACAAAGAAATGGTTGAAGCTGAGATGGACTTGAAAATCAAGTGCTTAAGATCAGACAATGGAGTCAATTTTACATTAAAGGAGTTCATTGATTTTTGTGGTGAACATGGAATAAAGAGACAATTATCGACAACTAAGACACCTGAACAAAATGGAGTGGTCGAAAGGAGGAACATAATAGTATAGGAAATGGCCAGAACCATGTTGAAATATTCCAAGTTGAATGACATATTTTTGGAAAAAGAAGTGCATACAACAGTTCACATATTGAATAGGGGAATGCTCATAAATAACAATGATAAGACTCCCTATGAGATATGGAAAGGAAGACAAAGAAAATGTGAATCATTTCAGAGCATTTGGAAGAAAATGCTATATCAAAAGAGAAGATGGCAAGATTAGAAAATTTGACTCTTGAGTTGATAAGGGAATACTAGTTGGGTATTCAAGAAAAAACAAAACATATAAATGCTTCATTCCAAGACTCAACAGAATAATGGAAAGCATCAATGCAATGATTGATGAAACAGATGCACAGAAGGAAAAAGAAGGAAAGAAATACTCAAAAGATCAGGATGACAAGGAATGTTTAAAACAAGACAAAGTAGAAGAAGAAGCAGAAGAAGAAGATAAGCCACAAGAATAAAAAGAGAAATATGAGAAACAAATATCATCTAGGATACCTAGCCAATGAGTACAGAAAAAAAATCCGCCAAAAGAAATTATTGGGAATAAAGATGCAGGAGTTTAGACTCGAAAAAGAATACTTGTACCTAAACAACAACACCTATCATTGTTATTTATAGTTGAACCCGTCATTTTTGAATAGGACATCAAGGATGAACACTAGATCAAGGATATGGATGAAGAGCTGGATCAAATAGAGGAGAATGACACATGGGAACTGGTTCCAACACCAAAGAACAAGAATGTGATTGGTACTAAGTGGTTATTTTGAAACAAAATGAAAGAGGATGGGCATGTAACCAGAAACACAACAAGGTTAGTATGTAAAGGATATTCTTAAATTGAAGGTATATATTTTGAAGACACATTTTCTGCAATTGTCGGGATGGAAGCAATCAAATTGATATTAGCCTATGCATCTTCTAAAAGAATCAAGGTATATCAGATGGATGTTAAGTCAACCTTTCTTAATGGAAAATTAGAATAATAAGTCTACATCGAACAACCAAAGTATTTCTACTGTCAGAAAAGGAAGATTATGTTTGCAGACTGAAGAAATCTTTGTATGGACTCAAGAAGACCTCCAGAGCATGGTAATCAAAATTGGACATGTATCTACAACAACAAGGATTCAGGAAGGGCAATTCATAAAAATACATCTACATAAAAGTGGATCGAGATCGTATATTGATAATTGAAGTTTATGTAGATTCCATCATCTACTGAAGTGATGATGACATGATCAATCAAAAGTTTTCTAGAGAAATGAAAATTTAGTTCAAAATTTATTTGCTTAGTGAGTTTAATTTATTTTTTGGATTATAGATATGTCATCATGATAAAGGAATTTTCATCTCTCAGATGAAGTATATCAGAGAAATTCTAAATAATTTTGGAATGGAAGATTGCAAGCTCGTGAAGATCATATGCAAGCCAGTTGCAAGTTGAGCAAGGAAGATGAATCTAAGGATGAAGATAAGAGACTTTACAGATTAATGATTGGAAACTTACTCTATGTGACATCATCAAGAATGGATGTGATGCAAAAATTTGGACAGGTTGAAATATTTCAAGAAACACCGAAAGAAACACATGTTATGGAAATTAAAAGAATATTCAGATATCTCAAACCAGCAAAACATTTTGGATTATGGTATCCAAAAGGGAATGATCTATCTTTGGAAGCCTACAAAGATACAGATTGGGAAAGTAGCATTGATGATAGAATAAGTACAAGTGGAATAGATTTCTACTTGGGTGAGTATCTAGTATCATGGTTGAGCAATAAATAGTCATCAATATCTTAGTCCACAACAAAAGTAGAATATATTGTAGCAACAACATGTTGTACTCAAGTTCTATAGATGAAGTAGACTTTGCAAGATATATAGGTGGAATAAGATGAACCTATTATGATACTTTGTAATAACACCCATGCTATCAGTCTCTCTAAGAATCTAGTAATGCACTCCAAGACAAAGCACATTCCAATAAAGTTTCACTTTCTACGGGAACATGTTACAGAGAAGAACATCAAGCTAGAGTACATTTGGAAAAAATAACAGATTGCAGATATATTCACCACACCCCTTCCGAGGGATAGATTTGAGTATTATCGACAAGAACTTGGAGTAGTTTCTACCCCACATCGATACATAGAGAATCAGACATAGTAAGACTGGGGGAATATGAGTAGAAGACTTGAAGCATCCCAGTAGATAAATGTTTTGAATGATTTCCATATACATCAGAGATTTACATGAGGAAGCACCATGAAGAGAAAGAAGAGGATTGTATATAGGAGAGAAACCCCAAGGAGAATTACCCTTTTCCATTGATGCCAATGGGGGAGAGAAAGAATAGATGCATGAAAACAAAGAGAAAGAACAAATTCATCGAGATAGGGGGAGAAATGGTCATAGGGGGAGCGACAATCACAATGAAAAGATGCATGGAAATGAAGAGAAAGAAAAAATGCATGGATATAGGGGGAGAAATGGCGATAGTTGGAGCGATGATAATTGGGGGAGAATGAGTGTTCTCGTGCCATCAATGTTGCCATCAATTCCAAAGGGGGATATTGTTGGACAATTGGTTATCATTGATGTCAACAAGAAGTGGTTTTCATTAATGTCGATAGATGTGATTGGTGTATTTGGAGAAGTATATAAAGTGGTCCCCTTATGGTGTAGTTATAATGATGGCCCTCACACGAAGACACTTTGAATAATTCTACAAGAAGACCCATAGGCGTGGTTATGGAATCCAAAGTTGATCGTGGAAAAAGGCGATGAACGACAGTGTGAATGCAACTAACTCACTCATGGATGGATAGTCCTCGTCATGTTGTTTCCGGTGATAGGTGGTACTTCACGTGGTTCCTCACTGTTGAGGAGTTATCGCCTTGGGAACTTAGAAGCCCCGAAGAATGGTCAAGAAGCCCCTAGTTGGTTTCAATTCATTAATGAAATGGTAAAGTGGTTGTAACAAGAAAGTTAAGAAGCCTCAAGGATTCATTCAAAAGAACATTCATTCACAAGCACCTCAAGGATTCAATAAAAGTACCCTACAAAAGTATAAATACACCTCAAGGATTCATTCACAAGCACATTCACTCACTTAATCTATTAAATATCTTCTAATAAACTAGTGATCTATTGGGAAAGTTTTTGATGATGAATTCTGAGGTAGCGACAAGTAGGAAGTGCAAAAGTTTTAGAGTTGTAGAGAAGAGTAAAATTATTTGAGGAAACCCTATTTTTTTTACCCCCATGGGTCATACCACTAGTGTCCCACGTGGCATCCCCAAGGGTTGCATAGTTCTCATTGTATGAGGCCTCGCGTGACAGCTAGTCTTAGTCCCGCAAGGACAAGAAATATTTGGGGGAAATTGTTGTATCGAGTCCCTCGGATCAGAGAAAATCTACATTTCACCACTATTGTGTATCAAGTCATCTACAGAGGTATTGGGATTATTATGTGCTTTTTTTTTATGATTATACTTGGATATGTTATGGTACATATTTGAGGTATGTTTGGATTGACACATGATTGAGGTACATCTTCGCCACATTGTTGATTGAGGTATACTCTCCAAACTTGTTATGACATAATTGTTGTGGTTCATCATTAGAGACATATATTTGAGATGTGGATGTATGGTTGAGGTATACACTTGATGTATGGTGGCATATGCATGAGGCACTTATTTTGACACTTTGAGGCACTTTATTGATTATATAGTTCATATCCATGCTATGGTATAGGGTATAGGTTATATATATGGTTGATGCTCTAGTACAAGGCATATGATTTGATACTTGATTAGCTACTAGTCATTGATGTTATGGTATATACATTTGGCATATATTATGGTACATGATTGATTCATTTTATACTACATATGTTGGTACATTGTTTATGGATGATATGGTACAGGTTTTGGTATAGCTTATGTTGATGACCGATTACAGGTTGATGGTACATTAATAGTGACAGGTTGATGTGACAGGTTAGAAGTTGTTGTGACAATGGAAGTGTCAGTTACAGAGACAGTGGTAGTGATAGTTGGTCTACGCTTATATTTCAGGGCAGCATGATAGTTCAAGGAAAGGGGGTTGTAGCCTCCTTCCGGTTGGTGTCAGATAACATAGGGAGTTGGATATTTATTCAGGTTAATGCTTGAGAATCAAGATGTTGTAGCCTCCTTCTAGTTGGAGCCAGAGAATTAAAGGATTTGTAGCTTTATTTAGGTTCGATCTTGTAAATACAGGGTCGTAGCCTCCTTCAGGTTACAGTTGGAGAATTGGGAAGTTGGTGATTCAAATGAATGTATTTTTTTGATAAATAAGAAAATCATTATGTTTTTTTTTCCCATTTGGGTTTCCACGTAAATATTGGTGTATTGTGTTTCTATGTATGTTTTTTATTCTTTGTTGATTTATACTACTCATGATATATTGATGATATATTGTTGTTGATATTAATGATTACATATTATTCTTAAAAGTGATAATAAAGTTCTCATATTAATTCACCTCCTGCCCCCATATTAATTCACCCCCTGCCCCCTCTCAGTATTCCAACAAGGAATTGGTATATGTTGCAACTAATTAAATTATATTTAATGGTATGCTCAGTTTTCAATTTGATATTTTTTTTTCTGTTGTGTGACGGTCATACTTGCAAAGTCTTTTAATAAATGTGTTTTACATAATCTACAAGAAAAACTATTTATAGGTTCCCATTGAATGAATTACCTTATTAAGTCATGGAATTATTCTAAACTTGGATGAATGCAATACTATGAGATGCTAGTGCAATACTGCAATTCAAATAGTTGAGAATTGTTCAAAACTAGAAATACTCGTGTAGCATTTAATTTATGTTTTAATTTTTAAAGTTTTACACATTTAAAGGTTTTCTAGAAGTAGTGTTTCATTCTAAGAGTTAAAAGAAACTAACTCTTTCACATATGGTTTATTAACTTTATCAATTTATGAATACCATATTGATGGTTTAATGTTACATAATTTAATCAATTAAATTAACTGAGAATCACTTACCAAAGGAAAGCTAGCACTTGACCTACTTTTTCTTCTGTCCATATTGCTTGCTAAAATTCATAAAAGTAAATATTTCTACAGAAATTACTTCTAAAACACTATTGAATATTCTATAATATACCAAAAATTAAAGAAATTATTTTAATATAAATAATTAGTGCAACTTAAAAAAATCCTAAATTTTAGCATTTTAACTACATTTTACGTTAACAATATTCATTGCCAAAAATTAGAGAAATTATTTTAATATAAAGAATTTGTCCAACCTAAAAAAATCATAAAATTCAATGTTTTAACTATATTTTACCTTAAAAAAAAATCATTGGAAATTTTTTTAAAAAAATTATTATAATTTAAAGAATTTGCCCAAGATACAAAAAATCCTAAAATTTAGCATTTTAACTAGATTTTACCATAAAAAATATTTATGGATTTTTTTTTTAAACCACAACACCTAGTAATGGAAAATTTGCTAGGGGTGGAAGGTGTTGGGGGTTTGGGGGGTAATATTTGCCCCTGGACGACAAAAAGAACATAAATACTCATGGGGATTAGGCCATAAAAAAAAAAACAACCATAGATACTAACAACATTTAAAGGCTTGACACTAATATCTCAAGACAAATCACAGAGCATCATATTAATAGGATATTCAAAACTGGTGATTAAAGGGCTCAGAAAAATTAGCAATAAGTCCCATCCTAGTATACAAGGTATATACAAAAGAATAAAACTAGAGTGAAATTTTTTTTGTTATGTGTACTATTTCCACATTCTATGACAACAAAATAGGGAGGAAAAACAGTTGGACATGGAAGCCAAATCATTGAATCAAGGGGAATTAAAGGAAAATAATGTAATCACCTTATGCTATTTTCCTTAGCATTATGAAAGAAGGAAAATTTGAAACCACACCACATATTAGCAAAGAATAAACAACAAGTTTTCCAAATTGGGAAAATTAATTCATTAAGAAAAACATAGGTATGGGAGGTTATTGAAGGATATTTTCACCCTGCAAGAGTTACCTCTCTTAGGTTCTTGCAAGAGCTAAGACAGAATAGATATGTAATCTACAAACTTTCCTAGATCTATGTTATACATGAAAAAGATATACTGAAAAGAACAACGGTTTTCCCTCAATTCTCCTTATTTTCTAATTTCCACGAAGATGTCTTTCGCCCATACTAGCTTAGATCTTCACACATAAAGACACACAAACCATTCACAAGATCCAACTAATCATGCATAAATTAATAATAGATCTAATAATATATCATAACACATGAAAAAAATTATTTATTCACAAGGAAACATAGAAATTACATACATATCCAAGTAGAGGGAACCATCTTGTACATCTTCTAACCAAATTCCTTTCCCGTGCTCTGTGATTAATCTTCCAGCATAAACTTGCTTTCTCTTATCCCACTATTTTTCCCATGAGAGACCTCCATTATTTATATGATAGTAGAGATAATATTAAAGGGTATTTTGGATAAGATCTCCATTCCCAAGATGAAAATATTATCAAGGTCGAACCATGAAGAATCGAGGTTCAATATTATCTCATGAAACCAATCCTAAAAAAGGAGTAAGAGACTCAATCATGCTCTCCATTCTAGCATGGAGAAATTGGTTTCTCTTTGCAATAATACAAGGAGAGACCAACATTTTTTGGTCATAGGTTGTAAATGGACAAACAACGACTAGGTAAAAAGGTACTATAAACTTAGGGGAAAAGTGGTATGGTTCAGTGTTTTACAATGTTGATCGTGGGAGCATGGCCATCAAGTGATCAGGTGGAAAATAATTGTATAATAGATTTCCTCTAAAGTGTGAGTTTGAGAGAGGTGTCTTATGGCCAAAATACTTTACAAACAAAATCACAGTTCTTTGAGCAAAGGAACCTGCAAAGAAACCATCATGACTCTGGAAAAATAATAACATCCCTAAGGTAGGCATACACATGCTCGGTAATAAAAACTAAGAAGAGACACCAAAGAATACACTATGGATCCATGCACGACACAAGAAGCTAGATCATGGCCACAAAAGAATACATTTTGGATCGATGTCAGAATTGAGAGCATCTCCATGACCAAGTAAAAATGTGGATCTATGTCATAGGATACAAATCAATGAAAACACTCAATGCCTGAATGATCTCTGAAGTACTCACGAATAAATTCATTGCAACTTGGGAGGGAATGCGATAAAGGAATGAATGTTCACAAACCAAGGTCTTTGTCCCAAATCCAAATATTATGAATCAACAACATCTGAATAAATGAGTTGATGTCGAGAATGGTAGAAATAGTTTTATTACCAGTCATTGATTTATATTGTTAACAGACACGAGGTAATCCATTGATGATTATGATGGACCCCAATATACCTAGTACAATCTAGCGAGTTTGGATTTGAACACTCACATATTCATTCAACATGATCCAATGATATAAACCCATTGCTAAAATGAAAGGGAGCATGTCATTGATATCTACAAGTCCCAGGCTACTGACTAGTTTCTATATTTCAAACCTAAATATTGAGTTGGTGTCAACATGATGAAATCCGTTGAAGGAGGTCCTTGATGTGTCCCCCATCAATCAACATGAAACATATAAAGGTAAATGGTGTGAAGAATGTAATGGTAAAGCACAAATGATGTAGGGATGGTTGGGAGGAATGGGATAAAGTACTGCAAATGGCTGACACAAGCTAACTTCCCTTGAACAAATAAGCATGAAAAATAACTTTACTTAGAAGCATTGACTCGAGAAATACCAAAACATTCACCATGGAAAATAGGAAGAGTAACCTATTAGTGGATTCTGAGAACTCATGGAGATGGTAACGACTCAGAGGAAATGGATAACCACGTTGGAAAACAATGCAAAATAGGTGCATTATTCAAGAGTTACTCAATAGATGGATACCATTTTTTAATATGACTAGATGGACAAAAAACTCTTTTTGCTTATTTAATGTTTAAGCGAGCATGAAAGAAAATAAAAGTGTTCTCGATGTTCTCACCCATGGATTTGTTGTCGAGCCTGGGGTAGAGAATAGTGCTCAATTCGTCATTTCATATTTAGAGAGTCTGAAAAGACAAAGAAAACTCTAAGAGTATTATTTTTTGTAAATTCAGTCTCCCGAGTCCGAAAAAGGATAAAATAATACAAGGGAGAACTCTTCTAGCCAAGGTGGACTACAGTATTTATTTTTCATAATTATTCCATCTGTCCAAAAAATGGGTAAACTTACAAAAAATAAATGTCCTTTCAAATCCATTTAATAAATGTGAAAGAAAAAAATCTCACTCGACAATATTTTTATGTTTATGGAGATTTAAAAGAGATTAAAGGATACTCTAAATAGTTCATTTTTTCATATAGTTTTTACGAGCCCAAAAAAGTGATAAAATTATACTTAGTAAATTATTCTCATGTATTTATGAGCACGAGAAAGAAAAAATATTAATCTCATGGTTATATGTTTCATTTTTTAATGAGCTTGCAACAGAGAATGAAACTATGCTCGGAGCATCTGCTTCATTTTTAAATGAGATTGAAACAAAGAATGAACTATGCTCGATTATTGTTTCTTTTTTACAAGGTCTTGAAACAAATACTAAAAACGTGCTCACGGTTGGTTTCATTTTTACACAAACTTGAAACTAGAAAATAAACTATTGTAGGGGTAGGTTTCATTTTTACACAAGATTGAAATAGATAAAAACCATGCTTGGGATTGGTTTCATTTTTATGCGAGATTGAAACCAAGAATGAAATTGTGCTCAGGTCATACCCATTAGCGGGTTTTATTCTCAACACGATTTTCAGAGGTTGGTAATTTCCCCCAACATGATCGACATAAGCTAGTGTCTTAACGCTAGTATGATGTTCATAGGTTGGAGACATTCCCCCCAAAGCTTCCTTTCATCCGTCGACTCCTCTTCTGTACTCAAATATACTACTAGTTACTAATATGAATAGGTTCATGAGAGATGGAGTAAGGAAGAGGATCAATTGACACAATCATAGGAAATTAAGGTTCAAGTACTATATCTAGTAGAAGACTCCACTCAATTGGAGGGGGGTCTGCTTCATTTCTTAATGAGCTTGAAATAGAAAACGAATTATGCTCATGGGTATCTGTTTCATTTTTTAATGATATTGACACAAAAAGGGAACTATGATCATAGTCTTTTGTTTCATTTTTTAATGAGCTTGATAGAGGAAAATAACTATGCTCAATAAACTTTACCATGGCTTCTAAGAGTTCTTCAAAAAATGAAAGAATAACGCTCTAGAAGGAATACATGTCAAGAGACCCACTCTGATCAACATGGGGGGATAATAGACTCCAATGTCCCTGGTGAGGGAGTTACCATGTCAAATTTCAGAACTGAATCCAAAGATGGTGATCATACAACAAGAGGATCCTTCTCATTAGCAATTGAAGGCATCAGATATGATGCCACATAATGAACTTGTGGAAGGGGTACAATGCTTGCATAAAAATAGCATTCAAGGAGGTCAAATGGTCCCCAGCCAACAAATGATCAAGACTAAAAATTGAAATTTGTTCAAGAGTCACAATTTTTCCATCATGAGGGAAATGCATCACTCGAAAGAGTGTGAACACGACAATTTTCATAGCATAGAAATAGTCTCGCCCAAGGATAAAGTTAAATTTCAAGGGACCTTGAACTACCATAAGATCAATACAAATAGTTTTCCCTCCTAAGGTATTGGGAAGATGACGAAGGATCCCTAAAGGTTAACTCATTATTCTATTAAACTCCATCATATGATGGGTGACCGACACAAGCTGAGGGGAACCAACTTGCCAAGCAGTTTAGGATAAAATGATGACAGAAGTTCCTTCGCATATAATAGTATAATATATGTTCTTATTGCAAGTCTACATAATGATTTAAAAATGAAGGTGGGAAAAAAGATGAGGATCCATCATTCTATTCTAATCAAAGGAAATGACTTCAGTACTTGGAGAGGGTTCTAGTGGAACAGATGAAATACCCCCTTGTCCAAAGGAATATAAAGTGACAAGAAGAACTTGAGCGGTATCGACTTCACTCTCCAAGGGAAGATTGTGATTGACCGATGATGGAATTAGATCAACCACTTCATCAATCAATGGTGGGTCGAGAGAGGACTCATGGGAAGTACTCGGAGGTTGTTTTTGGGAAACAACAATGTCTTCCAACAATTTCGAGGCTTCATCCATATGAGGTAAAAGGTAAGTGTGGTGCATTTACTTGCATAAACGACGAGGAATATTGATCTTACCTGTTTCCCCGCTAACCTTATGAGCATTGGTTGAGGGTTTATCATCAACATGATTTCCAGAGGCTCGCGAGGATCAATAGAATATGTGGAAGATGTTTCCCTCTACTTGGATGTGTATGTAATTTCTAAGTTTTCTTGGGAGAAATCAATGTTTTCATGTGTTATTATGCATTATTAGATCTATCATTAATTTATGCATGGTTAGTTGGATCTTCTGAAGGGTTTCTGTGTCTCTATGTGTTAATATATAAAATGGTAAGGGAAAATGACATCTTTGTGGAAACTAGCAGCTAAAGAGCATGCAGGGAGAGCAGTCAGATTACCAGGTTAACATTCCATTTTAGTAGATCCTTTTCATGTATAACTTATATCTAGGAAATTTTATAGATTACATATTTATTATATCTTAGGTCTAGGAAGAGGATAGGGTAGATAACTCCTGCAGGGTGAAAATATCCTACAACAGACTGGAAAATCCACTGGGGATGATGCCCATCAAGTGATCAGGTGGAAAATAAATATATAACAGAGTTATTTAAAAAATAACAAAGCTAAAGGAGGGGAGTGATGTGACCCACCCAACTATGTCATCTCATTTAATCAGATGCATTGACACAACATTACCATTATGCATAGACCTTGCTTCACCTCCATGAGTCATACGCTCCACTTGGAAGATGATACCTCTTTCGCTCACTACAGTAATAAACCCTTCTCCTTGAAGAATAACTCCACATGTGGGAGTGAATTTACTTTGGATATCACAATGAGGGATTTACTCATGCATTTCATCTCGAAGGTATCAGAGTATCTGAACAAGTCAGTGTTATCATCATTTCAAGAGATGAATATGAATAATGCATAATGTTAGCACATAAATTTGTCAAAACCTTAAAGGTTGGTGGTTTCTACCCAAGTCTATATCCTTTCCTGCTCCTCCCCCATTTTTGCAGAACTGATTGTAACTTTTCCCTCTGGACTCAAACCTTGTCTTTTGTTTTCCTTCATCCTTTGTTCAACCTATTTTCCTTGTCATCATATCTAAGGATTATCAACCCTCAACATTCTTATTTTCTCTTTGGCCAATCATTCCTCGTTTCATCTCTACCATTGATCTTTTTTTTCCCGAGACCTCAGCTGGTGTTTCAAGTAATCCCTCAGTCGGTCTTTCATGATAACCAGGCACAACACTTGAAGTAGTCTGATATGGACTAAAATCAAGTGAGCGAGCAAGATCAGTTTTCAACGGTGGAGATCGATCAGATAGATCAGATCAGTGGCCATCAGGTGATCGGGATCATGCAATTGCACTAGTTTTAGCGTGAGGTCTGAAATCGTGAGGTTGATCATAGTCATTGGTATTGGAGGGACGCATGGTGTAAGATCAACATTTTTCTGACTCGCGAGATGAAGAAGTCAAAGGGCCGAGTCATGAGGACTTGTGAAACGTGAAGTCGTGAAACCATCTGGGTCATCCATTCTAGAGTGACATGTGGCACAGGATCCAAACCGCATAAAAAGTCTTTCGAGAAGGTTGAGGTAAGAAGTGTTGGTGGATCGAGGTCCCAAAATGTCGAAATAATCTGGGTTGTTCATTTCAAATGGATGTGTGTCATCCAATCCAGGGGATCGTGATTTCATGACACAGAGTTTTGAGCACTGAGCACATCATGAGTTTGCGAAACGTGAAATTGTGATGCACCAAAGAGTTTGGCCCACGATCACAGCCTAGGGTCGTATGGAAAGTGAGGCCAAATGGAAAACAAGCACCTTTCAAAGCAGTGGGCGGCTGAGGTTGTTTGAGGAGATGATCATGGCTGTCAGATTCAAGGAAAATCCAACCATTGATTCAAATGGGCCATTTTGCAAGAGCGAGCATCGAGATTTTTGAAATCACGGGGAGTGAAAACTCCCAAAACATGAAATCTCAAGTTTTCATATGGATAAGCATGATTTCATGGCTCACAATCGTATGGGGCAAGAGAAAAGGATATCCACAAAGAACCAAAAATCCCAAGTTGGTCATAGAGAAAGATTCGCGCGGCCTCGATGTGTAATAATTGACTCAAATGAGTTGTGAGCTCGCATGGAGCATTTTGGGTGTCAGGCTTCATCTTGATCCCAATGAAGGTAGTTAATGAAGATGGGTAGGGTAGTTGAAGGCTCGTTTCATCACATAAATGGAAAGTATGTAAAATCTGGTTGTGGAGGGAAGACTGTCAGCCAAAAGTTCCCTTGTCATGAATTTCCTAGTGAATTCCATATCGATCTGATCCTGAGTCTGACAGAAGAGTGCAAGTGTAGCCTGATAGAAGGCGATGCAGACTCCAAGCCTTGAATGCATGACCAAAGTGTGTTTCTATAGGGAGCAAGTTTCTTTGAGTATTTATACTCATTTTTTATATTTTGTAAGGGTCGATGGTAGAGCAAACCTCCTGATTTGTAAAGTTTTAATGAACACTCTAGTTCTCTGGTTATGCTTTGCACTCTGAGTTTTCTTGTTTAATGAAAGTCAACTTTCTTACTCCCTCTTGTTTTCCTTTGATAATGAAAGAGTTCATGGCTGATTGATTCACTTGAAATATTGTGACAATAGTATGATGAAAGTTTGATTATAGTGTTGTTATAATTTATTTATGTTTCTTTGAAATTTGAATTTAAGAAGACCTTGTGTTTAAGTTTTTCTTTGTTAGGCTGCTGGAAAGCTTGATGCTCTCGAAAAAACTCTACACTCTTCGCTGAAATCTTCCTCCTACTCACCTTACTACAACCTACTGAGTGAAGTTAAACCAAACCTCACTTTCTTGTGCATATCAGTCCAGTCTTCTGAGTTAAGATGATATTTTCTTGAGATTGCGCCCATTTGACCCTTTTTATAACCAACCTTTGGCATAACATACTGATGGGTATCAGGATTACCTCTACTATAATCCAGAGGTGACTTCTTGTGCTAACACATAAGGTGTGGATATTGATAGGTTTATGGAGCATTATATGATGGGTTGTATATGAATGGAGTACGTTATTACTTAACTCATGGTGTCTTCTCATTAACCCCTACCCCATCAATTCAATCTTTAGCTTCCATGACGATCACACAACAATATTCAGGTATATAATTGTTTCAAGATGTGGCATAAAGGCCAATCATTTTGTGAGTGAAACAACTGTGAAATGGAAGCACTCAAATCCAAATTAAAGCATCAACAATAGGAAATCAAAACCCTTCAAGAATCTCAATCAAATATCAATGAATCATTGTAAGAGAGGGAGGAGAGAAGAGAGAAAGAAATGGAAATTATGCTCAGGAGAGTCAATCACCACTCAGACGAAATTCGATAGATGGAAGGAGAAAAGCATGGATGCATGATAGCAATTCAAGTTAGAACGAACCCATTCCCTCAGTAGGATCACTAGAATCATGTGAAGTGGAGCAACCCCAGCTTTGGGCACATGAAGAATGAACTTAGGATGACACTCAAGATCATGTGGATACAAAACTAAAGATTAATTAGCCTGTTTTTGTAATGTAAATTTGAATTTTTCTTTGAAGATGGATTAAAATCCTTGATAAAAGAAGATTCCTTCAATATGTAAAAACGTTTTGGGGAAGCTTTATTGTTTTGAGTAAGTCCATTACCTCTACCCTTGTTTCCAAATAATTGAGCTGAAGAAGATGTACTCTTTGGTTGGTTTTTGCATTGCTCCAACCATCTTTTATATATAATACAATTATTCGTTATTGTTGAAAAAAAAGTGGAGAAAATTTGTCTCCTTTGCTTGAAAAAAGGTGAATATGATTCATCATCCAATATATTGTTTGGCTATTTATATCCAAAAATAGTAATGGGGTCTTGAGATAAGTAAAATTACAATATATTTAAATAATATATTATATTCGCCAACCTTAAAAAATTGTCCTAAAATTTGGCATTTTGGCTATAATTCGCTCCTAAAAAATATTATGGAGAAAGACCATAGATAATTACTCTTAACTTTTTGAATTGCAATGTATTTGGTTTTATATTAGGAAAAAAAATGTCACCAAATTAGACAACCATGTATTTAAGAAAAATAGGTTCAAATGGCCCTAGCAAATAAAAAAATAAATAAGATTGTTTATCTAAAGAGTAACTAATATTATAGTTTCTATTCCATCTTCACTTGATGGAGTATCCATTTGAACCTTACCTCATATTATAGTTTCTATTCCATCTTCATATGATGTAGTAGGTATACTATGTTAAATATTGGTTGAGAATAAAATTATTGGGAAAACATTTAAAAACGTGCATAGATGTTTATCAACCTAGTCCATGAAGGACTTGTTGTAACATAGAGAATTTTCATCAAAAGTATTCAATTTTCTCGCAAAATTTTGTAAACACCTACCTATTCCCTGTCATCTCAAGATTTGAATCATTACTCTACGCAAGTCTTTACCATTATAAATGTGTTCTTAATCTTCTTATTTTAAACTTTTCCCTAGCCTATTGTCCATTCATTTTTATTGCTCAAAAACTAATTCTTTATACAAACCTATCCCGGTCTCATAAAAAAACTTCTCCTATTTTTTCAAAGACTATATTACAGATTGGACTCAACTTGCCTATACATTTATTTCAATTCCAAATTAAGTCCAACATGTCATGTTTCTAATACATATATCCACTAATTCAAATGTTATTGAGTGTAAATAATATTGGGCTTGTTGGTAACTAGATTTCCAATTTATCTCAACCATGCTTTAACCATCACCAAGTCAAAGGAATCCAACTTCCATATCATATGTCTACATGCGATCCAACAACTCAAAAAAAGAAAATCATTGGTCACAATAGTTTTCGTCCCTTCCGAAGTACCATATCGATGATGTAAAGGGGGAGGGGAGCCGAAATGGTATTCCACTAGTTTTAAAGTGCGTGGCGTAGCACTAGCGTAAAGAGTTTGGGCCCCCCTCACTGGTTTCCAAAACTTCCAAAGAACCCCCTAAACCGTTGGGTAACGTAAACATGGTATACTGAGCTCAAGGATGTGGGCACACAATGCATAAGTAAGAGCCAAAAATCATGGGAAAGGTTCCACTAGATTGATCCACTAGATTGCTAACGGAATATGGCCATGATCTACAGTGAATGAGTGTACCAAAATGTAGATATTGGATCTATTATTTTGTTGAAAATTGTATTCACCAAAACACAACAAATCGCATCCAAGTTAGCAACAAAAACACAACAAGTAGGGATACGAATTCGTTGGGATTGATCCGTGATTTTATTGAGAAAATTTCCTACCAACTCACATTAGAAGGGACTACATTTTTACAAGAGTAATCAAATCACTAAGAGTAAGGGCATGAAATCAACGAGAAATGTGGTGAAATTTTGGAGAAATTGCACCAGATCGTAGTGAGGTTGAGGCACCCACGCTTTGAGGAGACACTATAACCACCACAACCCTTGTTTTGACATATGTCCACATGAGATCCATACTTTGAAAGAAAATTATCTTCAATTGGGCAGTCTAAAGCACTCAGCACATCATCCAAGAGTGATGAAGAACCCAAGATAATGACTATCTAGCATGTAATTTAAATTCTTTAAATGATATAAGAACACGTGGCAAATTTAGTGGTAATAATAAGCAATGGGAAGACAAAAATTATGTATATGGGACAGCAAGCTATTATAGGTGTCGGAATTTCCAAATATTCTTATTTTTTCTTAATAAATTAGTTATAGAAATGAAGGCAGCCATTCAACATTCAAAGAGGATAAAAAGAAAGCATTTGGAAGTGTTAAGAGGGGGGTTAGAATTATAATAGGGGAAAGAGATTGATTTCTTAGTTGAGCCCGTTGGGATATCAATTCTACAAATTTTCATGAATGAAAGATAATCATATCATTTAGGTAATATTTTAGATATAAAAGTTATGCAAAACATAAATAAATAGTTAGAAATGGCAAATGAACAACAATATAACTAGAACAACACCACAATAATACCAAAATGATATCAAAATAACATCAGAAAGAGCACTTTGATTATTGAGAGCAATGTTCACTTGCCTCTTCAAAGGGGCAACCTCCAACAGAGCAGAGCTCTATTACAATAATATCCAAGACAAAATTTCTTAGATCCTTGACTCTTATTTATACTAAATATGTCTATCAAAAGAACCATCTAGAGGAAGATCCTTCTAGCAGCGGAAGCTTCTATTAGGTCTTCTTACATTGGACTTATTCTTCCTTATTGTTAGGCCTTATTAATATTGACCTTTATTACATGGAAATATATTATTCTACCTACGTGAGGGCTTAGGTCCCTAACATGTCCTCCCCCTTAAAAACAACATTTTCCTCAAGGCTTTAGATGTTGAAATTGTTGCAGAATGGTAGTTGATTTTTCCAAATTTCCCTCACACAATTGTTTGCTGGTAAAGGCCAAAGGCCGACCCTCTTGCATAAGAACAACGCCAATTCCTTTCCTTGAAGCATCACATTCTAGGACAAAAGTCTTTGTGAAATTAGGAAGGGCCAGGACTGGAGTGGTGCACATGGTCATCTTAGAGGTTTGAAAAGCCTGAGAAGCTATTGGAGTCCAAGTGAAAGAATTATTTTTAAGGAGTGCAGTGAGAGGTGCCACAATATTTCCATAATTCTTAACAAACTTGCGATAATAGCCTATTAAGCCCATAAATCCACGCAGGATTTTGAGAGTCTTTGGGTGAGGCCAATATTGCATGGCTTCAATTATTTTAGGATCCACCCTAACGTCGGCCTTGCCAACAAGATGACCCAGCTACTCGACTTTGGAGGTGCCAAAAGAACATTTAGATTGTTTGAGGAAAAGTTTGTGCTAAGACAGTAGATGGAGAACGCAATCCACGTGAGCAACATGGGTTGTCCAGATTTTAATATAGATAAGGATATCATCAAAGAAAACTAAGACAAAATGACAAAGAAAAGGATGAAAGACATGATTCATGAGGCTTTGGAAAGTGGAGGGACATTACACAAGACAAAGGGCATGACCAAAAACTCATAGTGGCCCTCATGAGTTCTAAAGTCAGTCTTAGAAATTTTTGCCTCTTTCATATGGATTTGGTGGTAGCCAGAACGAAGATCAAGTTTAGTAAAGAATTCGGCACCACTCAATTCATCCAAGAGGTCATCGATGACAGGAATGAGAAATTTGTCTTTAATGGTGAGTTTGTTGAGGATGTGGAAGTCGGGACACATGTGCCAAGAACCTTCTTTCTTAAGGACCATGACCACAGGAAAAGACTATGGGCTCGTACTAGGGCAGATAACACCTTCGTTGAGCAATTCTCGAACAATTTCCTTGATTTAATTTTTTGGGGAAAATGGGTGACTATAGGGATGAATATTGGGAGGAAGGCTTCCTAGGACAAAGGGAATGGAATTATCATGAACACCACAGGAAGGAGGGAGTCCCTAGGGAGTGGTAAAAACCACTTGATGTTTAGAGAGTATGGATTGGAGGTCCTGCGGCACAAAGGGTGTCTCAGTTGCTTGTATGGCATGGAGTTGGGAAATAATGCTCGAATGATCTTTTTTGAGCATCTTTTCCATGCGATGGAAACTAATGATCTCTGGGGAACTGATGATGATGCCTTGGAACTTATAATGTTGGCCCTCCTAGTTGAATTGCATGGTTAATTCCTTAAAATTCATGAGAATGGCACCCAAATTCCTTAGCCATTCTGCGCCCAACACAATATCACAACCACCCAATTCGATAGAAAACATAGGAGATTTTATGTGGTATTAACCAACTTGGAGACGCACATTTTCACAAGGCCCTCCACATTTCATGAAACTTCTATTGGAAATCATGATTTGAAAATTATTGACTGCACGGATATAGCAATTAGTTTATTGGGAAATGCAACAATGAATAAAATAATGGGTGCTTCCACTATCAAGAAGAATGATGACCTTCCTATGCTTGATGTAATCAATTAGCTTGAGGGTTTGGGGAGTAGAGAAGTTAGTGAGAGCATTTAGGGAAATGGGCGTTTCTACTTCGAGAGGGTTTGAGGGAGGGGTTATGTCAGTTGGTTCAGGTGACACGAGCACAAGGGGTGCCTCAACATCCTCTTCTGAAACATCCTCCGAGATGGCCATAAAAAGATTTTTTTCCTTACACTTGTGTCTTGAAAAATATTTTTCATCACAATTATAATAAAGGCCTTTGAGTTGGCATTCAACCATTTCGGCCCTTGTCAATTTCTGGATCTTTAGTGGAGTAGAAGGAGGAGTGGGAGTTACTGGTTTAGTGAGAGGAATAAAGGAGGGTTTTCGGTTTTGAGAAGAGACAACATGTTTTTCTTACTTAGCTCATTTAGTAGCATCCACCCAACTCTGAGGCTGAGCCATGAGGACATGGGCACAAATTTCATCCTTGAGGCCACAGATAAAACATTGAGGACATGGGCACAAATTTCATCCTTGAGGCCACAGATAAAACATTCTCGTAAAAAAGCATCAGACATACCCTCTGTACGAAAAGTCAGTCACTCCAAAGAATTTATAGAGTCTTCCACTATGCCAGATTGTTTCAACTTTTTCAAATGGCCTAAATGGTTCGTGTCAGTGTCAAAGCGTTCATAAATCTCTCCCACAAAGTGTGTCCAAGACACATACCCTTTGTGGGCATTTTTTCTCAATCTCCACCATTGCCAACGTTCTTGATCTACATGGAGAACACCATACTGGAGTTTGTCCAACTCATCCATAATTTCATACAAACAGAAATAATGTTCCATTTGATTTATCGATCCAGTGGGATCCGAGACATCAAATTTGGTCACATCCACACGTGGAAGGTGTAGGTCACGCTGAAAGTGATGGGGCTGAAAATTCTAGGAATGAGAGGAAGTTTCACCTTCGTTATGCAAAGGTGGGTCGGATAAGGGAAGATCTGTAGGGATATGTAGCTTGGTGTATATCATCGTAGTGACAGATTCAAGTTGAGTAGTAATGTCTTGTTTGAGGTCTTGTTTGAGTTCCTCGATTGAGGCAATGATGGAGGAATGTGTGTTTTTATTGATGGTGGAAATATTGGCACTGAGCTATCTCACTTCTTGTTGGGTCTCTATGAATATAGAGTGCAAGGTATTGAAGTGAGCTTCCAAGTCTTGGCTGCGGGTATGGGCCATGATGACGAGGGAACACGAAAAGGGGCAGGTGGGACCACATAGAAAATGGGTTATGGGTGAGTGTATCACAACTAATAGGGTGACGATTTGAATCCAATGGGGTAAAACCCAAATAAGGGTGTTGGAATGGGGTCAAGTCCATGAGAAAAGAAAAATTGTTGAAAAATGATAGGTATGACTATGATAAGGGAGAAGAGAGAAATCCAATGAAATAGGTCTCAAATAATGGTGCCAAAAGGATCCATAATATTTCTTTTTTTACTCTTGCAGATTTATACTCCGATCTAAAGAATACTACAGTGATGAAATGTTGAAATGCTTAACAGGAAGAAATGTGTAGTAATTTTAAAACCTGAATGCAGGAGACACAATTGCATGGCAATAGATATCATCTGTTTTATTTTTGTTTCTATCCCAAGGGTTAGGGTATTCAAGGGTTCTATAGACAAGGTTTTTACCTGTGCTATAGCTCTCTGATATAGGTGCAGGGTCCTACAGTAGTACTCGACCCAATATCTCAGGGTACCAACTAAGGAGGCTAGGTTATGCCCTCAATTGTACTACCCGACTACCTAGGTACTAGAGAGTATTTTCATGAGTGCTATTCTCAGTGGCACTATAGAAATTAGGAGGTCGATCAGTTTATTTATGGATGGATTCACGAGATCTAGATCGATCTGTATACAAATGTTTTCTGATGCGCTACCACTCAAAGGGGTACCAACAAGGGTTACAAGGGTGGCCAGCAGATGTGCACTTAAGTGCCACTTGTATTTCATGCATGTATGAATCCCCGATTGCGAGTTTATGAGTGTAATGATAGATCTTTGTAGCTTAAAGAAGCCATAATACGTTTCTAACCTGAAAAAAAATTAACCCACAATTTTCTGTCAAGGAAGGTGCTCTGATACCACTTGTAATATTCCAAATATAAAAAAGTATGCAGAACATAAATAAATAGCTAGAAATGGTAGATGAACAACAATATAACCAGAACAACACCACAATAATACCAAAATGATACCAAAATAACACTAGAAAGATCACTTTGATTATTGAGATCAATGTTCGCTTGCCTCTTCGAGGGGGAAACCTCCAACAAAGTAGAGCTTTATTACAATAATATCCAAGACAACAGTTCTCATACCCTCGACTCCTATTTATACTAAATATGTCTATCAAAACAACCATCTAGAGGAAGATCCTTCTAGAAGTGGAAGCTTCTATTAGGTCTTCTTACATTGGACTTATTCTTCCTTATTGATAGGTCTTATTAATATTGACCTTTATTACATGGAAATGTATTATTCTACCTATGTGAGGGGTTAGGTACCTAACAATTTTTCCTTCATTTATCTTTTATCTGAATAGATCTTTGTTTCCATTCCATTTTTATTGTTAATCTCCTTTAAATCCCATGTATATTCTTTTCTGTGCAATTTTAATTTGCAAATTCACAATTTTGTACTACATCTATTATTTAATGAATATTTTTGTCAATTCTTGTTTATGTGTAAAATATTTATACATTAGTAAGATCAATAGTGGATGGATTTCAGTCATGACCCTTTCCTATATTTTATATATATTCAATGAGTTTCCATTAATATTGAATTGAATGTATTGATATTGAATTCATTTTCATACTAATTGTACACCATTTACTTTATTGCTAGAATCATTCACTACTTCCCAGCAAATCACTTTTCTTCCATCAAAGGCCAAGAGTGACTTCCTTACTCATTGTTTGTGTTTAGGGTCTATTGTTCTTCTCACCCTCATCCATATTTTCCTTATCAACTATTTTGATTTGTTCTATAAGACTCCATGCCCAATGGATCTGAAATCTTTATGATCTGAAATTTACAACATTTTATTCTCTTCTGCACTTTGTCAACCATGTTCTACCATTTAAAATTTGGCATTCATGAGCTTAAGGATGTGATTTGTTGCTTAGTGACAGTGTACAATCATCTATACCCAATATTATGAGGGATCCACCTCTTGTCCAAGAGCTAGCTTGTGGCCTAAAGTAGGTTTTCAATATATCTTAGCATTGTTCCTAATCAACGAGAATAATATCAAATTACAAGAGGACCGCATCAAGCATGTCTTCCAATGTTTCCAATTAATATTTATCCATGCACTTCTCATTCTTAAGGTTGGTGATAGAGTGGGACTCTATTGCACAATGTTCTATGTATATAACATGGATATTCCACCTGTGTTTTCTATTATTCAAGGTTGTTGAGTGAATGTGAGAGATGAGCTCTAAGAAAAGATTGAATCCATGGGGAGTGGAGTGCCTTTATAATGAATGCCTAAATGATTGACAATAATTCAAATGATATCTTGTAGAGATGTTACTTGGAGAGTGATTTCTTGGTGTTCTCTTTGATGAAATTTCATGAGCACATCCACTTCTGCTTTCCATTCAAAACTTATGAGGATATGCTTGCTAGATTCCATGAAACACTTGTCCCTCACACCATTTTCCTTCTACATCTAATTGTAGAACTTTTCCTTCTATTATTTTATCTACCTCTCCAATTTATTGTCTTGCAATGGGATTTTGTATTATCCTTTTGTCACCTCTACAAAAACCTATTCACATCCTTGGGCTAGAAAATCACACAAACACCACTTTCTTTGTGGAAATATGTCATCATATGAATTGGTGGAACTAGAAACAGATAGAAAACCACACCCAAAACCAGGTGCAACACTATAGACAAAACTAAAACCACAATTACCACAACCACATAGGGAGTGCTACACAAATATCTACTAAGGAATTTACAATATCCACTAGGTGGAACTTAGACCATCACAGACCCACTTCAAATTCTTTTGATTCCCATATGAGAGTCCCATGCTATACATACAAATCCAAACAAAAAACAAAAAAATGGACAACACATACTACAGTCTAAGAACCAACTAGGAAAAATGCCTTTCCAAAACCTCACACTGACATGGAGAAGCTTAATGTGCAAACAGATCTACAAATATTCCCAACACAATGTGAATTAAACCCATATACTTCCCACATCACAAAAATCATACCTTTGAGTAACTCCCACATTATAGTGATGAGGGAAGAATTATGGAATAAGAACCAATGGTATAACTCTCTCTCCCATTGATTGTGCATGTCATGGGATGTGTTAATTTGAGAAGATACCTCCATAAAAGTTATGTACAAATAATGTGGGAGGGGAGTGGACCATACCCATTAACACAATCACTCCTCTTCAATTCTAATGGATTTATTAGCTTGGTCATATGCATAAAATTCAAGGACATTAACAAAAATAATGGTTAACTCATCTTATCTTATGTGATGATAATTTGTTTCCATTGAATATATCATATATTGCCTATGAAACATTATTTGATAACATAAAACCCACTTCAAATTCTTTTGATTCTCATATGAGAGTCCCATATTATATATAAAAATCCAAAAAAAAAAACCAAAATTGGATAACGCATTATGTGGTCCAAAAACCAACCAAGAAAAATGTCTTTCCAAAAACTCACTCTCACATGGAGAACCTTAATGTGCAAACAGATCTACAAATATTCCCAACACAATGTGAATTAAACCCATATACTTACCACATCACAACAATCATACCTTTGAGTAACTCCCACATTATAATGACGAGGGAGGAATTATGAAATGAGAACCAATGGTATAACTCTCCCTCCCATTGATTGTGCATGTCATGGGATGTGTTAATTTGAGAAGCTATCTCCATAAAAGTTATGTACCAATAATGTGGGAGGGGAGTGGACCATCCCCATTAAGACAATCAATCCCCTTCAATTATAATGGATTTATTAGCTTGGTCATATGCATAAAATCCAAGGACATTAACAAAAATAATGGTTAACTCATCTCATCTTATCTTATGACAATTTCTTTCCACTAAATATATCATATATTGCCTACGAAACATTATTTGATAACATAAAACCCACTTCAAATTCTTTTGATTCTCATATGAGAGTCCCATATTATATATAAAAATAAAAATAAAAACAAACCAAAATTAGACAACGCATTATGTGATCCAAAAACCAATCAGGAAAAATGCCTTTCCAAAAACTCACACTCACATGGAAAACCTTAATGTGCAAAGAGATCTACAAATATTCCCAACGCAATGTGAATTAAACCCATATACTTCCCACATCACAACAAACATACCTTTGAGTAACTCCCACATTATAGTGACGAGGGAGGAATTATGGAATGAGAACCAATGGTATAACTCTCCCTCCCATTGATTGTGCATGTCATGGGATGTGTTAATTTGAGAAGCTATCTCCATAAAATTTATGTACAAATAATGTGGGAGGGGAGTTGACCATCCCCATTAAGACAATCACTCCTCTTCAATTCTAATAGATTTATCAGCTTAGTCATATAAATAAAATTCAAGGATATTAATAAAAATAATGGTTAACTCATCTTATCTTATGTTATGACAATTTCTTTCTATTAAATATATCATATATTTCCTACGAAACATTATTTGATAACATAAAACCCACTTCAAATTCTTTTGATTCTCATATGAGAGTCCCATATTATATATAAAAATCCAAAAAAAATTGAACATATTATGTGGTCAAAAACCAATTGAAAAAAATGCCTTTCCTAAAATTAACACTCACATGGAGAACGTTACTGTGCAAAGAGATCTACAAATATTCCCAACACAATGTGAATTAAACTCATATACTTCCCACATCACAACCATCATACCTTTGAGTAACTCCCGCATTATAGTGACGAGGGAGGCATTATGAAATGAAAACCAATATTTTAACTCTCCCTCCCAATGATTGGGCATGTCATGGCATGTGTTAATTTGAGAAGCTATCTCCATAGAAGTTATGTACACATAATGTGGGAAGGGAGTGGACCATCCCCATTCGACAATCACTCTTCAATTCTAATGGATTTATTAGCTTCGTCATATGCATAAAATTAAAGGACATTAATAAAAATAATGGTTAACTCATCTTATGTTATGACAATTTATTTCCATTAAATCTATCATATATTGCCTACGAAACATTATTTGATAACATAAATTTCCCTTCTACTTTTATAACTCGAGATATAAATAGAGAAAACATCTTGTATTATAAAATGCACACATGTGCCCAAAGTCATTGAATTCTCCCTATATAGTATATTTCGATGTATCATAGTTCTTATGATTTGGTATATTAGAAATTTTCATACACTGATCATGATTTCGTCAATTAGTTATTTAGTTCTAACTATGACAATATCTTCTTTTAAATGATTGAATACTGAAGATTCACTTAGAGAGATGAGAGTAGATATGATTGAGGAAACAGTTCCTTGGATTATTTATTCAAAATATAATGGAATATATTGAATTTTTACGGAAAAAAAAAATGTCGATGAAGTCCTTGCAATATAAAATTTTCAAATTTATCGAAATATGTGATGTGTGGATTATTCTCATCATTCACAATATTTCTTGATTCTATTAGGGATGAATGTGATTACTTGTGTATTATTATCTTTCTCACTATGCTTATTCTTATTTATCATATTCATTATGAATAAGTGGATGTAAATCTCAATGATTTACAAGTTATCTTTTTTCCTCCCAGCAAGCTTCTACTTTTATGTGAATGTTAGTTATTGGACTATTTTCTTTTCTCTTTGTATTTCGTCCTTTGTTTCTGATATATTTGGTAGTTGATGGGTACTTCGGCATAGGCGGCACCCAACATGTGGAAGTGACCAAACACATTTTCTCCCTAGTGAGGTTATTTTTATACAATGACATTATAAAGTGATTTTATAAAGTTAAGCTGATCTTTTATTTTTTAATGTGTAAAGTAACTTTATGAGGTTGTTGGTCACATTAGTGACTTTAGAGACCTCAACGAATGATTAATTTCTGATCGTTGATCTCAAGGGAAAGTGAAGAGTCACTCAAGGGAGACTAAGGGTTAGAGGGGTTACACATTAAAATTGCATAAAGGAAACACATGAGGGAGATACATCACACACTTTGAGGAGAGGAGAGAGGGAAGGTGAAGAGTCGTGCATCCCAAGTGAGATTGAGCTTGGAGGAAAGAGGGAAGCAACAAGGAGGATAGGCTCCCATCCCTAGGAGAGGATTGGACCACATCCCTGGCTAGATTTCAACATTTATATTAGTTTGTACTGTGCAGGTTTGGGAAGGTCGTACACTATTTAATGTTGGCCGCATAGAAAGAGGGTGGAACAATTATCGAGGTAGCCATTCAAGAGCACTTTCACACAATTTCCAAGGCACCTTGTTGTGCGAAACTCATATAGAATAGGTATGTGAAGAACATTCATTTTTTGGGACAATTTTTGAGGCAAATTTAGAGCTCATTCTAATTGTACTAGGTCATAGAGGACGTACAAAAAAGACACATTTTTCAAGGAACTTTATGGAATTGTTTTTGAGATGAATATTGTGCAAGGAAGATGAGATAAGTTCTTTATTTAATGTTTATATTAATGTTACTATAAACTCTGAAATATTTCTTAGAGCTCAATAATAAAATATTCTTGAACTCGGTTTCCCCTTGTGGGTTTTTCTAGGGGCATTTCCCATCATTTCTAGTGTTCGAGTGTGTGATTTCTCTTTTGTTTATTATTATTTCACTACTGGTTTTATTTTTAGATCTATGTCATTTAATAATTCTACTCATTAAGTCTAGTTCAATATTTGGTTTAATGCTTTACTATTGAATCTTAATAAGAGGTTCAAATTTGTTTATGACTTAGTGTATATCTGAGCTATAATTTTTCTAACTGGTACTAGAGTTGGTGCTCTAAAGTTCAGTGGAAAACCTTGACACTAGGACAATAGTTAACTATTGGGGAATTTTTTGGGGAGAGAGAAGCTCCCTGAGTGGAGCGGATTGTCGGATGACTTTACATAGGAGGAGATCAGGGAGGGTTCTAAGGAGAAGGCAGTGGATGGTTCAGACGAGAAGGACGTTGATCCTGTGGGAAAGAGAAATGAGAATAATAAATAGATGAGAAAAGTGAGATGTTTTGCATGTCACAAGACTGTCCACTATGCTAGTAAGTTTCTGACCAACAAGAAGAAGAAGCAAGAACAAGTGGCATCACCATCAACAAAGATTGTTGTGTTTTCTTAGAAATATGAGAAGGAATTTTCTCTCCTAAATAGTCCCTTAGGCAGTGATTGTCTAGTGTTTGATGACATTGAAGTGTGGTTCGTGGACAGTGGGGTTGGCTCACAACTTGTAGGAAAGGGGGTTTGAAGTGTTATATTCCAACTGGAGTTAGGCGTTTTTCTAGAGGTAGCTGAGATGTTGAATATTCCATATATGAAAGTTAACTTTCTCTTAGTTTCAGCTCTGGAGGTTGATGGATTTGGAGTTTCATTCTATAATGGTCAGGTATTTTATATCCAGAGGGATATAGTTCATACATAACATTGTTTCTTGGTACCATGTATGAGATCTTGTACGTGTTGTTGTTCCCAACCAATGCTGGGGTCCGGTGGATTTTTGGATTCATATTATGTTTTGGAGAGTGGGTAGGTTGCACAGGAGATACAATTGATAACAAGGACTAAGTCCTCTTCTAATACTCTAAGAAGAATCAACATGCATGAGTCAACAAATATGTATGCTCAAGAGAGTGTGAAGTCTACTAGGATCATGTCTTCAGTTCATAGATAAGTGGAGGTAGTAGCAAAGCCTTCTAGTGCAGTGGGAGTGGTCGCTTCTTGTTCAAAGGGAGAAGAGGCTTATAGTATAGAGGGAGAAACTGTGAAAGTGGATGGGATGATGGATTTGGAGATGGATTATGGTGGAGGTAGAAAAAGTACCTATCTCACTAAGAGGGAGTGTTAGATTTGGTACCTAGCATGCGGAAGTGACTGAGCACATTTTCTCCCTAGTGACTTTATAAAGTGATTTTATAAAGTTAAGTTGAGATTTTACTTTTTAATATGTAAAAGTGACTTTATGAGGTTACAGGTCACTTTAGTGACTTAAGTAACCTCAATGAATGATTAAGTCGTGATCGTTGATATCAAGGGAAAGTGAAGAGTCACTCTAGGGAGACCAAGGGTTATAGGAGTTACACATTAAAATTGCATAAAGGAAACACTTGAGGGAGAGAGAGTACACACTTTGATGAGAGGAGAGAGGGAAGGTGAAGAGTCACGCATCCCAAGATAAATTGATCTTGGAGGAAAGAGGGAAACAATAAGGATAATAGGCACACATCCCTAGGAGAGGATTGACATGCATCCCTAGGTATATTTCAACATTTATATCAGTCTGTACTATACATATTTGGGAAGGTTATACAACATTTAATGTTGGTCGTACAACAAGAGGGTGGAAAAAAAATTGAGGCAGCCATTTAGGATCATTTTGGCATGACTTCTATGGCACCTTACTACGAGAATTCCATACAATAGAGGTTTTAGAAAAAAAACAGTTCTCAAGTATGATTTTCAAGGCAGATTTAGAGTTGTTACTAACTATAATAGACCGTGCATGCCATATAATAGAGGCACATTGTTCAAGGCATTTTTTAGCTTTGTCTTCAAGATGAATATCATGCAAGGAGGATGAGATCAAGGATAATTTTAAGGATGGAAATTTTTATTACAACATACAAATATGGGCTAATCATACTAGTCCTTAATATGCAAAATGTAAAATGTTTGGCGATAGTTTTGTAAAATTATTCAAATTTATAAGGATTTTATATAGCTTCTATAATTTTTTGGCAATTTGTAAGGTAAAATAATTTTATTCTATGGAATTTTGGCAAATCATATTTAGAAAAAATGTGAATTGACGAATCTTTTTTCGGGAAAAACCGTGGAAAATTAGCCCATTTGCGAAATTTAGCCCCTCAAATCAACTATGGCTGAGATAAGTTATGCATTTAAAGTTGATATTAATGTTTTTGTAAGCTCAGAAATATTTCCTAGAGCTCAATAATAAAATCTCCTTGAACAAGTTTTCCCCTTGTGGTTTTTTCCTGGGGCATTTCCCAGAATTTATACTGTTCAAGTGTGTGATTTTATGTTGTTCATTGATATTCTGTTGTCGGTTTTATTTTCAGATCTATGTCATTAAGTATTTATGTTCATTAAGTATAGTTCAATATTAGGTTTAATGCTTTACTGTTGAAGCTTAATAGGAGATTGAAATATGTTTATGACTTAGTGTATATATAAGCTATAATTTTACAAGAGTTTCATGTATAACACTTGATGTGGAATAGGTACTCTCTAGGAAATATATAGTCTATCCTTGGTCCTTAGAGTGTGCCCTATAATTGGTAATAATGTTCTAAATTAGTGAACCATTTTCATTACTCTATATACCTTCCTTTTATTTCATGTCAAATTGGTATTTTTTGCAATGATCATAGATAGGAAAGTTATATAGTGTTAGTTATGGTTAGATAGGATATGATAGTTCCATCATGCATTTTCATACAAGTTGCATTTCATTTAAAACTTAAAAAATTGATACAATATGCTAGGCCTTAACTGGTAGCTTTGAAGAACCAAGAAAAATCCAAGCCTCAAAATAAGGGTTAACCATTTCAACTGAGGAAGGTCTGATTAGGATTTTTTTTTTCAAATGAACTAGTGACATTGACTTAAGAAATTTTCCCACATCAAAAAATCCGCAAATGGCTAGATAGAGACAAGTGATGAATAGGAAAATGGTTTATATTTTGAGGGGTTACAATTATATGCATATAGGTATATGGGATGAGAATTTGATCTAAATTCAACACTCTTATAACAAATTAGTGCATACTTCCACCATTAACTCCTCTTTTCAAACTTGTTTTGAATATTTTCCACCTTCACGTCTAGATGTGTGTTTGGAAAACATTGAAGGGGAAGGAAGACACCATAGTGGAAGAACCCAATGTTGAAATATCAATATACAATATCTATCATATCTATTTACAAGTACAAGAGACACTAAATAATTCACAAGGAAAGTACAAGGTTGGGCATGATCTACATGGGATTGCAAAGACATTCAAGATATGATATTAAGTCTGGTTGAACCTAAATAAGGAGAGGTTGTAAGGACTTGGTAAGAAATTTAATTATCTAATATATGGGATTTTTGAATAGTTGGAAAAGGTAGGAAGTGATTCTTATAAATGTACTCTACCTCCATACATGTGCATTTATTATGTAGTGAATGTGAAGAATATGAAACTCTAGGATCCATCCATGCTTAAGGAAGAAAATGAGGAGTAAATTTTACCTTGTATATACATGGCATCAAATGCTCAAGTAGATGTAGTAGAATTTATAGCTTTGTAGATAATACTAATTCAATCATAAGGGAATATTGAGAACTATAGCAGGTTGGGTTAAAAGGGCGACTTATATGAAAGGAAAAGTAGTACACTAGGGAGAAATTCGAGGAATCTTTTGCATAGATCCTTTAGTTGACACTTTGAAGACTAAAATCCTTTTAAACTGTGAGGAATGATCTTAAATGATTCACTGTATAGTTTTTCATCCTTTGTTTTTACATTCTAGGGTGAATAATCAATGTTGTGAACTTATTGGGGAAACTTGTTAGGGAACATTTCCCAATTGGAGACAAAATACACTTTTATGGGTTTAAAAAAAGCATCATTGGTTTAAATAGTTGAAGTAGGTAGCACATCTAAATAATTTTGAAATTAAATGTTATACATAAAAACTAACTTTGTTTGCAAAAGTTATGGCCTACATAAGTTGACCTATTCTTTCACCAACTCATAACCAAGTAGAAGTTGAGTCAAATCGCATATCTCACATGTTAGGACCCTATTATGTACCTTTTTTCTCATACTTTTTGCTATCATTATATCCTTTTCCCACTCATATTTAAGCCTACATTATCACCTTAACCTATTTCTCCAAAGGTATATAATGTTTCTTCTCTTTGCTATATGTTTAATTTGTTTTATATGTAATTTTACATTACTCTCATACTTAGCCATTAATCAGAAATATATAGTTGCTGAAACAGTTTGAACTGCAGTTAATATACTGTTGCTTCTTGAAGACCATGTTGTTGAAGCAGTCAACAGTACGCAGATCCCGTTGCTGAAACAGTCCGTGATTTGTGATCCTGAAACAACATTTCACATACAATAGTAATAATAAGGAGCTGTTACACTAGCCGCAACAGTCGTACCTTAAGTTAGCACCATTACAACCATCACTGTTGATTGAGACCACATTGTTGAAACATTCAAACAGGACGCAAATCCTGTTGCTGAAACAGTCTATGATTTGTGATGTTGAAACAACATTTCACATACAGCAGCAACAAGAAGGAGCTATTACACTGGCCACAACAACTGTACTTTAAGACAACACCATTAAAAACACCACTGCTGCTTGAGACCACGTTGTTGAAACAGTCAAACAAGTTGCAAATCTCGTTGTTGAAACAATCCTTGATTTGTGATGCTGAAACAGTATTTTACAAACAACAGTAACAAGAAAAGATAAATAAAGAAGATGTTACACCTGCCACAACATTTGTACCTCAAGTCAGCACCATTCCAACTATTGTAACAACATTTTGTTACGGGAACTTAGAAGATTAGATCAGACTAAGAATAGGATTTGTATGTACACATGTAATTTGATGCTTAATTTTATTAAAATGATTCTCCTCTTTAAATAGGGGAGAAATCATCATTAGAAGGATTACGAAAGGCTTAGCTAGAAGGAGTGTGTTCACTTTGGATATTGTAACTTGACACATTTGACAGATGAATAAAAGATCATTCTGAGCATTTCTTCTTAGTTCCTTTCATTTATGGGGAATCTTGTGAGAAGGAGAGGGCCCACCTTCTTCACAAGATTCAACCATTAGTTTCTGTAGTGTGTTAGTATTTTTTTTTATCTATAGCTTGTTAAAACTCTATTTTGATGAAACTCTATTTCCACTGATTGTTACATCGTTTTCATACAATTCATTCCTAGGTAATTGATAATCATTTTGATTGGTAATTCTGTTTTGCAGAATGAGTTTATGAAAGTGTGATAGTCAGAGACAAGTGCTGAAGATTCTTGCTTTGGGGAATAGGGTCTTGTTCTTTGTTATAGAATAGTTAGCCTTCAGTACTTGTTAATCATTTTGATTGGTAATTTTGTTTGTAGAATGAGTATATGAAAGTATGATAGTTAGAGATAGGTGCTGAAGATTCCTTCTTTGGGGAATAGGGTCCTGTTCTTTGTTACATAATAGTTATTCTTCTTTGCGGTGTGCTGAAAGGTTCCTTTTTCCTATGTTGCTATTTCTTAATGTAATCCACGATTCTTTTGATAGTTATTTTCTTTTGAATCTTAAAACTCTACAATAGATAGATTGCTTTTACTATAATTCAAAGTAGAACTTCAATCTGTTCAAAGCAAGGTGTGATTAGTGTACATTTACTACAATTCTAGATTTCTTTTGAGATTGAGCATATACAGTGTGTGATTGGCTTTGAAATAAATGGACTTCCCTGGGTTGACAATTTATGTAACACTTGATTGTTTAATTAATAAGCAATTATAGTGACCAACATCACACATGTGTATATAGCCACATATGGATTGTTAAGGTCATAAACCCTACCCATATTTAGTATTTGGGAGATGAAAAAACCCTAATCACAACCCTAATGACTATTGAGAATGTTGAAATTTGAGTCACTAGGGAAGAAACCTTTTATTTTACTAAGACGGTGGTCATGGAAAATACATAAGTGTAAATTAACCCTTATGGAATTACAATTATCCATATAATCCACAATGAGTGATAATCTTTCTTCATATTTTTCACTATAAATCTCAATATGAAAGAGCAAGGAACACTTCTTATTTCTCAAGTTAGATTTTTCATCCTCATTGGTTTCTCCATCTTACATCTTGTATTCAATGTGTCAATGATGTGCACTTTTTACTACATTTTGTTTATATTATGACAGTGAATTTTCATACCAAAATAAGTATGTTTTTAGTATGAAAATATTAATTAAAACTATCACTACATAGTAGAGTATAATCTCATCATATTTATAGTAACATATTTATATCTATTATGACAAGATGTCTTGTGGAATATTCACATCAGTTTACATATTAGGAATATTAAAATTACAACCAACTAAGTGAAAACATTGTTTTTAAATCATCCAAGTGGATATCAATGGCCATCCAACTCTTCCACTTAGTGATCAAAGTTCTCCAACTTGGCCATTTGTATTATGATTTTCTGGTCCTAAACTTATCGGGTTGTTTTAAGGATCTAAATGATTTTTGTGGACATTCAGGGGAAATGGGTAGCCTTGGCCTTCCTTGGCTTTGCCCAAAATTTCACTTCTTAGATAGATCTTTCCAATGATATATTATGCAACCCAATGGAGATTGTATGTAAAAATTTTCCCTGGGGAATTTTTCATATCAACTAAGAAGCTAGAGTCCAACAAATAGTTTGGGACTTCGCCTTGAGGCGAAAATAGTAATTATTGGCTAAGCGTGAAGAGAAAAAGTTGTACCCTTACTCATACTTTGATTTGGAGCAGGACAAGTGAAAGTGGATCATTGATGTGGAACCCAGTTCTATCATTGAAACCACAAAGATCTAACCTAACAAGTCATAGGATCTTGACATAAGAGAGTGCCTCTTCCATTCACAAATGTGGGTGAAAGGAACCCAACTGCATTTCATTGTTAACAACGAGAGAAAAAATAACTTGATATTGTCTGAGTCCATCAAGAGATTGCAGCTTCTAAAAATTCCATACCCAAGACCATACACCATCGGTTAGTTGAGCAAAGGATGAGACTCTTGTGTCAGCTAGCAGTTCCACCTATCCTAGGACATCAAACCCTTCAAAGATGAGGCACTGTGTGATGTTTCCCCACTCAAAGTTTCTTATTATCTTTTAGGAATACCTTATATGTGGGAAAACCATTATGTTTATGATCACAAACTCGTAGTGGCATTATAACTCTATTATTCCACCCCTATAGAGTACCCAAGGTAGTTTAAGGTACTAAAATTTCATTGACCTTGGAAAAATAGTGCCGAGAGCTAATATCACATACTGTGAAGTTTTTCCTCTTCATGGTTCAGTCAAAAGGGGAACAAAAGTTCACTAAGACCAAAACAAATTCAACATGGGGTCTCTCTACATAGTATAAATAGTTGGATGAGCTTGTAGAGGAGTAAAAATACCTCTCCACTTCACTTGGAGGTTCCTCTACATTTTTGTATCAAGCAGCCCATTGATTTTATACTTGATTATGCCTTTCCCAATGGTATAATATATAAATGATCCCTTTTGGAGAATGAGTAAATAAAGAATCAAGTTCATGAGCTTATCCAAAAGGGCCACATTCAACCAATCTCCTCACCTTATGGGAGCCCAATTGTGTTGGTGCAAGGATGGAAGGTGGTAGCTTTGTATTGATTATAGAGCCCTGAATAAAATCATTATCAAGAACTGATACTCGATCCCCTAGATTGACGAAGCTTTTGATGAGATGAAGGTTTCTAAGTTCTTTAGCAAGATGTATTTGAGGTTGTGCTATAATTGGGATCCAATATATTAAACTAAGGTATGGAAGACAACCTCTAAATATAAATAAGGTCTTTTTGAGTGGTTGGTCATGCCTTTGGGCTTGACTAATTCTCCACCGACATTCATGAGGATGATGGATGATATATTGTGGTTGTTAATAAACTATTTTGTGGTGATGTATTTGCATTACATCCTCATCTTCAACTAGACCTAGGAATATCACTTGTTGCACACTCAATAGGTCTTGAGAAACATGTGACAAAACAAATTATATGCCAATCTGAATAAATGCTTATTTGGCGTGTAGAGAATCCAATACTTATGATACATTGTAGATGAACATGGGGTGCATGTGGACCCAACCATGATCCAAGTTATTTTCAATTGGTGAGCCTCGATGACTTTGATAGGTCTCCAGAACTTCTTGGACATCACCAACTTCTATGATCAATTCATGTTGAGTTTCTCTCATATAGCTTGGCCCTTAAGTCAAGTGACCAAGGGGGGCACTACAACTGAGTTTTCCTTGTATGATTCATAGTAGAAATAATTCCAGGATTTGAAACACTTCCTTCATTCCACACTCTTCCTCACATTTCTAGATATAGAATATCCATTCAAGATCAAGAAAAATTCCTCTAACTATGTTATCATTGTTATCTTCACTACAAGGAAATCTAGTTTCCTATCATAGTGGAACATTGTCCGATGTTATTAGTAGGTATCCCACCGATGACAAGGATATGTACTCCATTGTATAGGCATCCTGATAGTGGAAGAATTACACTATGGGAAAGGAAATGATCATCCACACTTATGGCAACAATATATAATTCATGCAGACACACGAAAAGATACAAAATGACCACCACCATAAATGGTATATATACCTACAACAATTTCACCTGAATTGATCCTGGTAGATATCGGTGGCCACCCACCTTTTCCAACTGGCTCAAAACAACTTTCCAGCAATTTTGGTAATTTACTATTGCAGTTTTTCACTTCCGGAGCTGCTTTGAGGCCCTAAACGATGTTTTTTGGGAAAATGGGGAGAAATATGGAATTTCCTTCGATATTTCCCCCTTAGTGAATCTCCTCGACGATACCTTTTCAATGGACTGTCATATGCCTAAAATGAAGATAGTATGCAAACATTACAACCCCGGGAAGTTGATGTACTAACTTACCCAAACAGGGCCCACATGACTTTTGGCACTTCATCTCCTAGGGTTAGGGTTTTGGATGTCTAGGGTTTTTGGCATTCCTGTTTATTGTAAAAATGCATTCAGAGTCTCATTGTAATCATCTTCTTGTGAATGAGCACAACCTTCACATCTCTTCGCAGAGATAAGACACCACCATTCCGTCAAGCTTGTTTCAGCTACATTTTACAGTTTCATCTTATTTCCTTATTGAATAGGAAACTAGTTTGACTCTATATCTGTTATTTTGTGTTAAGTGCCTGTTAATAATATATAGTCATTTCATTATGCTAATGAAATTTGGATCGGTGGTATCAAAGCATTCTGCGACTTGTCGTCTTAATGCATGTCCCCAACGAGGTCGGAGTACAAAGAGTTGGGTCTCAAGCTTGATTCTCTTAAGGACAAAATCTCTTCCATGCCCAAGCGACCTCTCATGGCAGGAGAAAATAAAGATGATGGGACAGGAGATCCTTTCAAATTGTTGATTGAGGAAGCCCTCATGCAAAAAAGGAACTAGATGATGGATAGTTTCGCACAAATCCTTCGGCGGCTACCAACAGGTTGTTGGACACAGCTACCACACTTAAAGGGGGGGGTGAATGAGTGTGGGGCTCTGTTTCCCAAAAATTCCCTCTTGCACAAAAAATCATCAATTAGCATTCAAAATTTATTCATTACCTACTGTTTTCATTTATAACCAGTTAGATGTAGGTACATATCAACAACATATATCAACAATATATCATCAACAATTCATCATCACAATGGACACAAATAATACAAGATGTATGTACAATTTTCTTTTTATTACAGACTACAATCCTTGGGTTTATCAACAACAACTGAATATAGTACAACTCTACAAGAGCACCATCTTTATATGCAAGACTCAGCTTACGTTCTCAGCACCAACAAAGATGAGGCAACAATCCTCAATAGATATCAATCTGTCAACAGGTATGCGACCTGTAAGTAGTGCAGTCCGCGTGTGCACGCGCTTTGGCTCACGACAACCCATGTGTGAATGTGACCAGTGTATGATGTAACAAGCGTATGCTTATGAGCAACTAGGGTTTTTCTTTGTTTCACATGCTCAGATCCTCTGCAACCTGTAATCACTTTCTCTTCTTTCTTCCACTGTCCAAACTGACCCACAGCCAGTCACAACACATCCAAGCTCTCTAATAGCTTTCTCCTGCTCCATAATAAATCAATATGAATGCTATCTCAATCATGTATAAATAATTATTATACCATATAAATCATGTCAATACTGAATCAAAAGAGTGTTGCTTACTCCATCCACCAAATCAACCAAATTGAGCCACAACATAGAAGCCATACCAAGAATTCCCTAAGCATTCACAACATATCAAACAATAACATCTATCAAGAAAAGAATGTAACCATACCAGTGTCTTAGTGATAGATCTGAGGCCATAGAATGCAGATCTGGAACCTACCTCATCATCTAAGAGCTTGGCACCAGCTCAAACACAAATCTCCATGAGGTTATTCAGTCCACTCTCCCTATACACAGTCATCTCATGTGTACACTCACCCTATACATAGCCACCCTGTGTGTACACGCACCCTATACACAAACAGCCCGCGTGGGCATCATAAAATAGGGTTTTCTATGAATCTAAGACTTTTAGCGTCAAGATCTCTGACATTGCCAAAACTTTGATGCATCCATGAGATCCTCCTCTTGCTCTCTTCCTTAGAATAAATCTTCAATCATCCTCAAGAGATCCACACAAATAAGATTCTCTCATAAGAATCTCTCCATCAATACTCCAAAAGATATTCACAAGAAGCTCTCCATTGGTCCACAAGGATTCTCACCAAATGTACAATTTACAAGAGATCCTAGCTTCTTATTTATACTTTCATATTCTAGGTCACTTAACCCATTTTTAGGTTACTTAACCCATTTCTAGGTCACTTAACCTATTTTCCTTATTTTAGGGTTAACCACTTTCCATGAATAGAAAGTTCTCCAATACTTTATCATTTAAATATTCCTTCTTGATTTTGTTACTTTACTTTATCATTTAAATAATCCATCTTGATTTTGTCAGTTTACTTTATCATTTAAATAATGATTTCTTCTTTTCAAGCACTTTTACTTCTTTGACCTTGGGGGCTTCAAGCCTTCATATGGGGGTCCTCCAACTTCATAAGACCATAACTCTCAAACTGTGAGGATTTATGTGACATTCCACATACCACTGGAAATGGCATGTCAAGCACTATCCATCTAGGATAGTTTCATGAACAACTTCATTGATCTTCATCTCATTATTCCAGATACAAGCATGGGTCCTTCAACCATTCTTCTAGGATAACCCAATCCATAAAGCATCTTCCCATGAGGGCTTTCACCATAAGGGGACCACTTTGGACTTCATCCATTTGTGCACCTTATCAACCATGATAAGACAATAATGATTCATCTTTACATCAATTCACCATGGCATCATGTATATCAACTATGCATCATGTATCAATGACAACTCATTGATCCATCTTCATCAATGCATCATAGCAATGATACATCTTTGTCAATTGGTTTCCTCTTGGACATATATCATTCTCATCAAGGGCATCATATCAATGATCCATCTTTATCAATATATCACTCTCATCAAGGGCATAATATCAATCAATTACTTGACATCAATCAATGACATCAATCAAACCAAATCATTTATATCAATGGCATATGATCCAAAACTCTCCCAAATAATCAAACCATTGGAATCAATGACAAACCATTGGCATCAATGACAACATGATCCAACAATCTCCCCCTTTGGCATTGATGGCAATACCAACATTGATGTCAACTCCAATTACCAATTATTGATGTCAACATGTAGACAAGGCATGCTCTTCATCAATAGTCAATATGACTATCTCTCCACATCAATCTCTCCCATAAATAAACATCAATCACATCAACGTGATTATCTCTCCCCCTTTTACATCAATGGCAAAGGGCCATTCTCCTCTTGGGGCTGCTCCCCCTATCTTGTTTCCACTATATAATCTCTCCCCTTTTGAACAAGGGATATCAATCTCATGTAATGATGAAAATACATTGAACATACTCCCCCTGTGACCATCGCTCCCCCTGGAATTATGCCTCTGTTCTCTTTCTTCAAATATAGGTCTATTTTCTAGGTATGTATCTGATAAATATCTCCTCCTAGAGTTATGGGAAGAAGAATGAATCCCCCTAAGGGTATGTCTCCCCCTATCTTCTTTGCAAGATGAACAATATGCTACCATATGACGATCCTTGGACCTTTTCATGCATCAAACTTGTGCCATACCATACATCATGAAACAAAAGATATGTCATCAATGAAATAGAGAATCATGAACAGTATATCCACCAAGTACATCATGTACCAAAATGTGCCCACCATGCACAACACCCATGTGCATCAACAATGTGCCAAAATATATCATCCATGAAATGTATTCACCATATGCCAACATGTGCATCTACCAATATGCCAACATGTGCATCTACCATCCATGATTGTACCATCATACATCATTACATTCACCAAGCAAGTATATCAACCATGCATCAATAATCTAAGACTCCCCAATGATGTACAACGTGACTATCAACTACATGTCTCAATGTGTAGCCCATCCACATGAAAAATTCATGCACCATGATATCCAACAATACCATGTGCTTCCAATAATACATCATAAGATATATCAATGAAACTTCAAAAAGTACCAGCCATGTGCTGCAACAGATCAACATCAAACCATACTCATGGGTTAGTGCCATGCACCCAAGATTTATTTTATATCACAACCTTGCGTGATCTAACTTAGAACCATGAAAACCAACAACAAACAGTGTTGGAACCTGCAATAAACAATGGCAGACTCTGCAGTACAAAGTTAAACCATCACATCAAACTCCAAGCCATGTGCATTGCCTTTTTCCCAAGGCTTTTCAATAGACATGCGGCCTACTGCACAACTGAGAGCATGTGCATGCGACCTATTCAAGGTCAGCATGCGTGGACACACGACTGTCACCACTATTACCTGCATATGCCTTAGTAAATGACACATTTGAACTTCCCTTCAATCTTTCATTCTGATCTAGCTACTCTGTCTTCTTCACCCACTTCTATAGATGACCCTTCTCTTCAGAACTTGAGCTCTCAGTATCCATGTTTTCAAATATTTCACCCTTTCTTACTTCATTCCTTCTTCTTGCCATGCTATGTGAAGTCCTCATCATGGACTTTCTTCTTGTGTTCCATCACTCTAGGGATTTGTGGCCAAATCCACTACAACTGTAGCATCTCATAGAGTTACAGTGAACAGAAATATGTCTTATTTGATCACATATCCAACACCTTGTGGTGTTATAGAATCTTCCATTATATATCCTTTCATAATATCTACATTCAAAAGCTTTGTGACCATATCCATTACATGAATAACAATGCCCATGAAAAATACTTTCATACCTTTGCTTTGGTGTCCCAAAAATGGCTTCTTGCTTTGTACTTTTGAAATTTTCTTTGCCTTGTGTAGATGGTTTCATTGCAATATTATCTTATTTCTTTGATGGACTTACCTCATGCTTCTTTGAGGTGCTTGCTTCAGCATGTGTATCCTCTCCTTTGTATCCAAGATCTGATTCATCACATGATGATATTTGACTTTCCAAGATCTCATCCAAGATTCGTGAGCTATTCAAGAATTTGTTTGACTTCTCTACCTTCTTTCTAAGATCAACAATTTTAGCTTCTAACTTACAACATGAATCTTCCTTTTCATTTATTTGAATCTTCAATAGTTCCTCTATTCTTTTGGATTCTTCAATTTGGGTCTTGAGATGGACAATAGTTTCAAAAATTTTACTAATCTCATCATCTATATTCATGTCTTCTTTTCCATTCTTTAGTCTTGTGATCTCTTCTTCCTTTTCTTCTAATTTAGAACTCTCTTATTGTTCTTTGAGAATTCCGTTTAACTTCAAGATGTGCCTTTGACTCCTCCTAAGAAACTTCTTTGTGTTATCCGAAAGATAGTTTTAGTGTGTATAAAAATGATCACTCCTATACATATGTAAACCCTCTTCAATTTCCTTTTGAAGTTTTAATAGATTTCCTTATATTCTTTTCATGGGATAAATACCATCAAAATTTACACAAACTATATCTACATATTCTTCTTCACTTGTAGAGAAAAATTCATCATCATCGTCATTGCATTCAAGGGATTTAGAGTGTTCTTTAACTTCATTTGAAATATCCTCATGATCTTCCTTTTTGCCAATATCAACACATACTTCTTTGCCTTCATTTGAAATGTCTTCAAGATCTTCCTTTGTGCTATTATCACTTGATTCTTTATCTTCACTTGAAATGTTTTCAAAATCACATTTAGAAATCATGCATTCAAGAGATTTTGATGATTCTTTACCTTTGATGATCTTGATGGAGTGGTCTTCAATTTCTTCCTTCTCTTCCTTTCTTTGATATGTCTCCTCTAGCTTTAGCCATAGATCCTTGGTGGAAGTGCATTGTCCCATGCTCTCTTTGATAGGGCTTGAGAGTCCACTAAGAATTGTCTTGAGAGCCAATGCAGCATTATTCTTTCCTTCCCTTTGAGCTACAAAGACTTGTTCTTCAATGGAACATATCCACCGATGGTTTCCTTCCAAACAGCTGCTCACATTGTCTTCAAATACACTCTCATCTCTATTCTCCAAGTAGAATAGTTTTCCTCATCAAGGATTGGAACATCATCATCCATTTGTGTGTCTATGGATCTCCTTCAAGCTTGTTAAGTCTTGTAGTGAAGGCTTGCCCTGATACCAATTGTTGGACACACCTACCACACTTAGAGGGGGGGGGTGAATGAGTGTGGGGCTCTTTTTCCCAAAACTTCGCTCTTGCACAAAAACTCATCAATTAGCATTCAACATTTATTCATTACCCATTGTTGTCATTTATAAATAGTTAGATGTAGGCACATATTAGCAACATATATCAACAATATATCATCAACAAGTCATCATCACAATGGACACAAAGAATACAAGATGTATGCACAATTTTCTTTTTATTATAGATTACAATCCTTGGGTTTGTCAGCAACAACTGAATAGAGTACAACTCTACAAGAACACCAGCTCTATATGCAAGACTCAACTTACATTCTCAGCACCAACTAAGATGAGGCAACAATCCTCAACACATATCAATCTGTTAACAGGTGCGCGACCTATCAGTAGTGCATCCCGTGTGTGCACGTGCTCTGGCTCACTACAACCCGCGTGTGAGCACGACCGGTGTATGATGTAACAAGCATATTCTTCTGAGCAACTAGGGTTTTGCTTTGTTTCACATGCTCAGATCCTCTGCAACCTGTAATCACTTTCTCTTCTGTCTTCCACTATCCAAACTGACCCACAGCCAGTCACAACACATCCAAGCTCTCCAATAGCTTTCTCTTGCTCCACAATAAATCAATATGAATGCTACTCAATCATGTATAAATAACTATTATACCATAGCAATCATGTCACTACTGAATCACAAGAGTGTTTCTCACTCCATCCACCAAATAAACCAAACTGAGCCACATCATAGAAGACATAAAAAGAATGCCCTAAGCATTCACAACATATCAAACAATAGCATCTATCAAGACAATAATGTAACCATACCAGTGTCTTAGTGATAGATCTGAGGCCATAGAATGCAGATCTAGAACCTGCCTCATCATCCAAGAGCTTGGAACCATCTCAAACACAAATCTCCATGAGGTTATTCAGTCCACACTCCCTGTACAAAGTCATCTCGCGTGTACACTCACCCTATACATAGCCAACCCATGTGTACACACAACCTATACACAGACAGCCCGCGTGGGCTTCAGAAAATAGGCTTTTCTGTGAATCCAAGACTTTTGCCGTCAAGATCTCTGACATTGCCGAAACTTTGATGCATCCATGAGATCCTCCTCTTGCTCTCTTCCTCAGAATAAATCTTCAATCATGCTCAATATATCCACACCAATAAGATTCTCTCACAAGAATATCTCCATCAATACTCCAAAAGATATTCACAAGAAGCTCTCCATCAATACTCCAAAAGATATTCACAAGAAGCTCTCCATTGGTCCACAAGGATTCTCACCAAATGTACAATTTACAAGAGATCCTAGCATCTTATTTATACTTTCATCTTCTAGGTCACTTAACCCATTTTTAGGTTACTTAACCCATTTCTAGGTCACTTAACCTATTTTTCTTATTTTAGGGTTAACCACTTTCTATGAATAGAAAGTTCTCCAATACTTTATCATTTAAATATTCCTTCTTGATTTTGTCACTTTACTTTATCATTTAAACAATCCATATTTATTTTGTCACTTTATTTTATCATTTAAATAATGATTTCTTCTTTTCGAGAACTTTTACTTCTTTGACCTTGGGGGCTTCAAGCCTTCACATGGGGGTCCTCTAACTTCATAAGAGCATAACTCTCAAACTGTGAGGAGTTATGTGACATTCCACATACCACCAAAAACGGCATGTCAAGCACTATCCATCTAGGATAGTTTCACCAACAACTTCATTTATCTTCATATCATTATTTCAGATACAAGCATGGGTCCTTCAATCGTTCTTCTAGGATAACCCAATGTGTAAAGCGTCTTCCTGTGAGGGATTTAACCATAAGGGGACCACTTTGGAGTTCATCCATTTGTGCACCTTATCAACCATGATAAGACAGTAGTGATTCATCTTTGCATCAATTCACCATTGCATCGTGTATTTCAACTATGCATCATGTATCAATGACAACTCATCGATTCATCTTATTTAGTGCATCATAGCAATGATCCATCTTATCAATTGGTTTCCTCTTGGACATATATCATTCTCATCAAGGGAATCATATCAATGATCCATCTTTATCAATATATCGCTCTCATCAAGGGCATCATATCAATCAATTACTTGACATCAATCAATGACATCAATCAAACCAAACCATTTACATCAATGACATATGATCCAACAATCTCCCAAATAATCAAACCATTGGAAGCAATGGCAACATGATTCAACACATGCAACACATCTTCTTTGAGTGGAGGTGCTACCCCCTTCAAGGTACAAATAAACTTCGATATTCCTATATTTGAAGGTCAGATAGATGTAGATGTTGTAGACAAGTGGTTGAATCTACTAGAAGGGCATTTTTTTTTCCATAACTTTTTTAATAGAGAAAATATTACTTTTTCCCTCCTCAAAGTCATTCCCCATGTCAAATATTGGTGGGAAAATTTCTGTGAGAAAAAGGAAATAGAGAAGCCCTCATTATTTATAGTCAGGACCACCTGGGAATCCTTCAGGGATGCTATTAAGGAAAAATACTACCCTTTTAGAAGTTATGATGACTTGTATACCAAATGAACCAAACTGTGGCACCACACTATGGAAATAAAGAGACCAAGCAGTGCCAAATTTCACAAATATCTTCCATACGTTGCGTACCAATATGGGTATCAAAGATTTGAAGTGACATCTGGTGCTGAAGTATTTGTTGGATTACTGAGAGGGGGCGTGAATCAGTAATAGAGAAATTTAACCATATAATCCAAGTGTTATATCAATGAAGCATTATTATCCAATAATTGCAGAGTAAATAAGCAATGAACAAATGAACAATCATACACATACACAGTACACCAGTGTTTTACGTGGAAACCCAAATCGGGAGAAAACCACGGAATGCTTTTTCGTATATGTCTTGAAGAATTACATTCATTGGAAGCACCAACTTTCTTTGTTTTCCAGCTGCAACTGGAAGGAGGCTCCAACCCCCTAGTTTCTCAGGCTACAACCTGAGGGAAGCTCCTACTCCCCAATTCTCTGGCTACAACCAGAAGGAGGCTACAACCCCCTATGTTCTCAGGCTACAACCTGAGGGAAGCTCCAACTCCCCAATTCTCTGGCTAC